>VZUI01051164.1:0-64078 GCA_013401135.1 Cettia cetti | reverse complement strand
GAAAAGGTTTTTTAGAATGTAGAACAGTATGGTAATTTAGTAGCTCTCATAGGTTGTATGTAGATTTTGTAGGTTTTGTGTCTTGTACTGGTTGGTTGGTGTTAACCAGAATATTCAAGACAGAAAGAGATAAAATGTAATGTAACAGGAAGCTCGGCCTGTTTTGAGGACGCTTTGCTTTTGGAACCACGCTTCAGCTGGTGCTGGTCAGGCTGCCTGTCCTCAGGACCAATAAACCACGTGTCTTAAAGAGCATCCCTGTCTCTGGGAATCTCTCGCCGGGCCCGCTGCCTTCTCCTATAACTGGTGCCCAACGTGGAGCTCAAACCCATGACCGTGAGATTAAGAGTCTCATGCTCTACTGACTGAGCTAACTGGCCCTGACTCACACTCTAAATACATCACCTTGGAAAAATTTCATGTCCCAAAAAGCACACCTGTCATCAAGCACTCGCAGAAAAGTATTTTGTCATAATTCCATATATTGTTACTTCTTCTATCTCAAAGTTTGGTCTAGCATCTACCATTGTAGCATCTTAGAGATATACGAGCCCAAGGTACCCAGTGTTCTACCATCTCAGCCTGCTGTTAGAACATCTTCCAAATAAAAAAGGATTCATATTTATGACACATCTTAGAAGGATGAAAAAGAAAATCTGGGTCTAACAGATTCATTGCACTGGATTTCTTTTTAGTATTTTATAAAGAGGGGAGACTTTTAGAGAATTCTCCTTTTGCAGAGTTTTCATTTAAATTGTTTTTACAAAGAGACATAAATTTAATTTAAAGGTCCTGTATGCTTCTCCGTTGCATATGATCTGGTTTTACTGTTGTTTTTGGGTTTCTTTCCGTTCTCCAAGGAAAGCTTGGCTGGAGAAGATTAAAAAAAAGAAAGTAAAAAAATGTGTAGGTACAAAAGTGACTAGCAGAAAAAAACCTTTTCCAACCATAGTCAGGTGATATCTGAGTTCTCTTAAAAGTTAAGATAGAGTTGTGGTGGCATTATACTACAAATGCTGTCATATTAGGAACTGAATCTGTGTGTAAAGGAACTACAAAAGTCAGATTCAGCTTTGGGGTTCAGACATTCAGCTTAAAATGTCTTACCCCCTCTGTGTCCGTAAGTGAAGTCTGTCCAAGCTCCTGTAGCAGCCAGAGGAGGACTCAGTGAACCCCGCAGTTGATGAAGGCTGCAGGCATATTGAGATGATGCTAAAACAGACACTGACACCCCCCCAGCTGAACGGCTGCCACATTCCTTTGCCTGCAGAGCAGAATGGGACAGTTTGCTCGCATGGTCTGTGCCTCCCATGCAGACACTTGATGTTGGGGAGAACTGAACTCTTTTGACTTGCACTTATGGTGCACTTATGATGTGGCAACCTGGCTGCATTTGATGTGCTCTTTGACATCTCAGCAATGCCTGGAATTCCAACACTTTCCCGTAAGATTTTTACTTACTGAGAAAGTAGTTCATTCAAGAAAGTTTAAATATTTTCCACTTATGCCCATTAGAATGTTCATTGTAGGTCTGTACTAGACATTTACAGTGCTTACATCTGTGCCTGTGTATTTAGATCAGGACCAGACTGTCTCCCTGTACCAATGTTCTATATACAAACTATTCTGTCTTCATCAGACATCAATTTTTTTCATGAGTTAAGGATGCAAAGGATGAAAACAGCTATGCAAATATTGTTTACTGAGAGGAAAACCAGGGCCAGATACTCTACCAATAACTGTCATCACGTACAATATACAGATGTTTCCATCTGCTTTGCTACTTCTAGCTAAATTTGTATTATTTAGGATATTACAAGTCTAGCATGGATATGATTTCTAACAACAAGACACAGGTGTTCCCTTTAATTCCCTCTTTCACTATTTGCGTGACAACACATTTTACTTCAGCTGTTGTCTTTTATTGCTGTGGGCAGCCTAATGCTATAAAGCAAACATAATGTATAAATTATATTTTGAATCTGCTGAGGCAAACAGCATTTTAAGATGTGCCATTTAAATAAAAATATAATTAGAAATTATTTCCTGTTTTCTACCTCTTTTCTATTATGCAAATTGAACCTAGAACACAAATTTCATATTTTGTCTGACAGACAGTAGTTTGACTACTATGTAATGAAACACTGTACTTTTTAATATTATTATTTTGAAGCCAGGCTTAAGCAGCAATTCAAGACCCTTCCTAACTACCCTGACCTCTGGAGATTTGTCAAATATTTAAATACAGAGATAAAACAGAGACATTAACTAAAGCCAAGAGGGCAAATGGTCTCTGAGATGTGAACTACAGCTCAAATAAAAAGGAAATAAACCATGAAGAAAATAGACAGACTTTTTTTTTTTTCCTGAAGAGATTAACAAAAGCTTTTCTTTTCACAGCAAAGTAATTCATAGTCTGTTCCCATTACTTTCTTCCATGCAGCTCATTTACTCCAGTCATTCCTCCCACAGTCTTAGTGAACAAATTGCTTGCAACAAATCGGTTGACAAACTACAACTGCTCCATTAAAAAACAACACTGTAATATTCCATAATTTGGGAAAGACTATGCCTAAACTGAGCCAAAAAAACTCAATATAAGGGGATACAATTAGGGGAAAAAACATTTCTTCTAATTCTTTGATCTGAGAATTTTAAATATGGCTAGCAATGTTAGTAGTCTTCTTGTAAGGAGTTATTAAAAATGAGAAAGAAGAGAAAAACTAACCAGAGATGTTGCTGAAAAACTGTCTGGGAAGTTGACAGTAAAACCACCATTCCTGAGAGTATAATAAAGGTTCTGATGTGGAAGTACAGAAGAGCCAAATCTCACACTGTTTCAAGAAAAAATAAACTTCAGTCCATTTCCTTCTCAGAATCACTTGCCTCCTTTCCTCTACATTTTTGAATCATTGCCACACTCAAACCAGATCTTAAACACAGCTGTATGGAGTCAGCTCTGCCTTCAAAAGGCAATCCACCCTTGGAGAGCCAAAGCTGCAGTTCTTCCTGGTGTAAACCAAAGGTCACCTCTAGCAAATACAAGCATTTCCTGAGGCTTAGTTTTAGTTAATCATGGTGAATAAAATTTAAATATGCCCTTTTGTCACATAAAAGGGATCAGAAGATATCATAATCATAGAACAAGGCTAATTTTCAGCTGTAAAAATGTAAGAAAGGTGAGCTGCATTGTTAAACATGTAATGACAGTGCTATTTTCTTCTGTGTTATCTTCATATATTTGAAAAATAATAAAACTTTTTTTTTCAAATTTCAAAGATTTTATTCAAGAGACTACTGAATTTAAGAAGGTAAGAAATTCTCAGGTATCATAACACCTGACATGAGGTCTGAGATATCCCTAAATACTTTATATGAAACCACTTCCTGGCAAAGAAGGGAATACTCCTATTAACTAGCACTGACTGTACAGTAGGCACCATTAAAGGGAGATGATCAAATTAAAATTGAATCAGTTTCAAGAGATGAGTTAAAAGTAGTTCCAAGGACTGCATCTGCCCACTAAATACCCTGGCAATGGACCTGATCTAGAGGAGAACTTTATACAGAAATGGTATTTTTTGAAGCATGCAAATAATATAATTTTCTTCAGGTTTTTTATGCTTACATTTAGAACCTGGTTTTAAAATAAATCTGGATCAAGGACAGGTAGTAAAGAGAGAAAGACACAAAAATTTTCCCCTTGAGAATGTTTTTCCTCTTTGTTTTGAACAAGATCTCTACAACTAAAGGTGACACTAGAGTAGCTGGGGAAACCCACTATATATGAAATGCTGTCACACATGCTAAATGAACACAACAACAGGGGAAATATTTCAAGCTCTATTACCTTATAGCTATCATATCTTAATGTATGCCTTTAAACAGAAAAAATACTTTGAGATGCAGGTGAGGTTTCAAGTTGATAATGTCCTCAAAAACAATGCTTAAATCTATTAATATGTCAGGCACCCCCATCAGTAAAATAGTATTTCCACCTATTTAATTACACTGTTAAACCTTTGATAGTCATACAAACAATAGACACGTGTGCATGTTTGCATATAACATGTACATTCACACACATTCACATCATTCTGCACACTGCAGAAACATCTGCAGTAAACTCCATGAGGATCAGTTATTTGGTTGCCAACAGCTACCATTCCTGAATCCCTTAGCACGTGCTTCAGGAGTGTCCTGGCTTTGGCAGGTGACCAGAACAACATGAGCCTGCACATCAGTGCACTTGCAGTTATACACTTCACCTCATCCCCTCCCAAGGAACTGTGCTTGGAGCCACCCTCATTATTCCTCAGAAAAATCTCCTGTGAGACTGTGTTCCCCCAAGCTTGTGCTTTCAGCCAGAGCTCCTTACTTTATTTCTGTCAGTCACTGACTCCTCTGTGTAATCTTTGATACCCTACTGTGGGTTCTCTTTACTTATGTTATTCCATGAAGTGTGAAGAATTCACTGTTTTCCAGGAGATCATGTTCCAGCTGTGTTTTTATTTTCATTAAAGCTGAGGGAGAGTCTACAGCTGCAGGAGAAGATGAAAAATAAATCAAGAAATAACATTCCAGCATAAATGCATCTTGAGGTCTCATTCCACCTATGCAATGGCCACAGCAGTGTAACTTCAGATCCTGTGGCAGGTTTTTACCAGATACATCCCAATATTGTCTGCTAGAAATAATTTTTAGGCTTATTTCATAGGTCCAGTACTGCTTTTGCTTGATCCCAGTTCTTTTGCTTGTAAAGTTTCACAGACTTGAAATTAGCACTGTTGTGCAGAAACTTCTCAAGAGAAGATTCTTTTTAAGCACTTGGAACATCATGTTTCCTGGCTTTATGTGACTCAGTGTAAATTAGAGCTAAACACAGAAGGCCAAAAGCTCTGCTAGTGTCAGTTATGTCAGGTCCTTTAAAATCAACAGAGCCAGGCTCATTTGTCTCTGCACCCAGTTTTTACTGCTACAGAAAAATGGTGGGTTTATAAATACACAAAATATGTAAATGGATAAACTTGTTTTTCCTTAAATTTGACGCCACATAGGGGCTGACTCCAAAGATAGTTGGGGTTAGTGTTCCAGATGTCACAGCACAGGATCCAATCAACAAGTAAAACACATAAAGTTTGCAAACAACTATTTCTAAGTTAGTGAGACTCCCCTTCAGACTGCAGAAGTTTGACATTCGGTGAGTAGATGTGAGTGACAATACACATATGTTAAAAGAAACCATCACTGGAATTGTTAATTGTCCATTGTGGAACATAAACCTACAGACTCAAAAATTATTTTCCCTCTACTTTTTACTGGCACACACCCTCACCATGTCACCCAATTCAGAAAACTGAAAGGCTGGGACTGGCAGATTAATTACTGCCCACCGCAGGAGAAGATCAAGCTCTAGACCACCTAAGGAACCTGAACGTGTACAAGTCAATGGGACCTGATGAGATGCATCTGAGGATCCTGAGGGAATTTGTAATGAAGCTGTTAAGCCATTAGCCATACTTGAGAAGCCATGGCATGCTGGTAAGGTTCCCCCTGATGGAAAAGGAGGAAATATAACTGCATTTTTATAAAGGAAAAGAATACAGGCCAACCAGTCTCAGTTCTGTGACTGGCAAGTTCAAGGAGCAGACCCCCCTGGAATGATGCTAAGGTACAAGGAAAACAGAGGTGACAGGTTGGTGACAGCCAACATGGCTTCACCAAGGGCAAAGGGTGTTTGACAAAATCTATGGCAAATTTCAATGGCATTGTTACAGCACTGGTGGATAATGCAAGAGTGACTGACGCCATCTCACTGGACTCGTGTAAAGACATGGTTTTCTCTAAAATGGAGAGACATGGATTTAACCGATGACTTGGTGCCCGGGTGGAGATCAGTGAAGAGTGGCCTGCCTCAGGGGTCAGTACTGGGAACAGAGCTGTTGAATGATGTTGGTGACATGGACAGTGGGAGTCCACCCTCAGTGAGGTTTGCAGATGACACCAAGCTGTGTGGTGTGGTTCATACTCCAGGAGGAGGGAATGCCGTCCAGCAGCCTTGGTAGCCTGGCAGCTTTGACAGGTGGACACCTGGATTTTCAAGAGTAAAGGTGAACTTCACTCATGAAGTTCAACAAGGCCAAATGTAAGGTGCTGGGTTGTGGCAATCATGTATACAGGCGGGGTGATGAGTGGATTGAGAACAGCCCTGCAGAGAAGGACTTGGGGGAGTTGGTGGATGAAACACTGATCCAGCACTGTGTGCTCAGTGCCCAGAAAGCAAATCAGCCCCCAGAGTGCATCAAAAGAATAGTGACCAGCAGGTCAAGGGAGGAGATTATCTCTCTCTACTCTGCTTTCATGAGACTACACCTGGAGTACTGCATCCAGATCTGAGATTGTCAGCATAAGTAATGTCAGCATAACGTGTTGCAATGAGTCCAGAGAAGGGTCATGGAGATGATCAGAGGGCTGGAGCACCTCTCCTACAAAGCTAGGCTGACAAAATTTGGGTTGTTCAGCCTGGAGAAGAGAAGGGTCCAGGGAGACCTTAAAGCAGCATTCTAGTAACTAAAGGGGGCTACAGAAAAGATGGGGGGTGGGGGGGGGGGGGGGTGTGTGTAGTGATAGGACAAGAAGTAATGATTTTATACTAAAAGAGCGCAGACTTAGATTAGATTTTAGGAACAACTTTACTGTGAGAGTGATGAGGCACTGGAATAGGTTGCCCAGAGAAGTTGTGGCTGAAAGTGTTCAAGGTCAGGTTGGATGAGGCTTTAAGCAACCTGGTCTCGTGGAAAGTGTCATCTAGTCCAACTTCCAATGAAGAGAGGCATCTTCAAGTAAACCAGGCTGCTCAGATCCTCATTCAACCTGACCTTGAGTGTTTCCAGGGATGAGGCATCTACCACCTCTCTGAGCAACCTGTTTCAGCATTTCACCACCCTCATAATAAAAAATTCCTTTCTTCTGTCTCCTCTGAACCTACCCTCTTTTAGTTTAAAACATCACCTCTTGTCCTGCCTCTACAACCCCTATTAAAATGTTTGACCCTATCTTTCTTAGAAGTCCCCTTTAAATACCTAAAAGCCTCAATAAAGTGTCTTCAGAGCTTTGTCAGCTCCAGGCTGAAAAAACACAACTCCCTCAGTCTTTCCTGATAGGAGAGGTGCTCCATCTCTCTGATAATTTGCCTGAGTAAGTTCCTTTCATAATTTCATTGTGTATCTTTTATTACTTACTAGAATGTTTGTTTCAACAGAGTCGTAATGGCCATGATGTGTTTCCCATTCTGCAAATAATATATCACGTTCTGCCATTCCTGTTGAGGCTTTGCAGGTAGCACTAATATAACAAATGGTCATATAATGTTACTACAATAATTTACTGTTCACAGAAAAAAAACCAAAAACCAAGCAGACTCTATTTGCTTGTGATTTTCATCCCTTCTGAGAAGTTGCATTTTGAACTGCATGACAGCAGTAGACAAAGACATTATTTATCAATCAGGCAGTCCCATTGACCTTGAAGAGGAAGAAAGAAAGCGTGTTATAACTCCAGGTGCAACCCACTCACTTGCTTAATAGAGAAAGACCAGCTCCCTAGGACACATGATTTCCTCCCGCTACTTTAATTGAGGTAAAGTGGGACAAACAATGTTAACTGCCACCTCCAGTAGAAATAGATGTTTTGTAGGAGGAAGGAATTACAGGATAGCAATAGTACATTAGCTGCCCTTTCTCCTTGTGCAGAAAGGCAAAAAATGATGAAGTGAGACCAAAAGTGTTTCACACTGATACTGTAAAAATAGTTTTATCTTGAGTTAAGAAAGATTATCTTCACTATTCTTCTGACTGAAATGAAGTAGCTTCAATTTTGTTAACCTCAAAAAAAGCACCAGGCAGGAACCTGTAAATAGCACAGTGGTTTTCAACGCAGGATAACCATGAAGAATAGTCCCTCTCAAAACATTTGTACAAAATGATCAGTGAGGACAGTGGGATTAGTTTTCTGGAAAGAGGATCTATTGCCAATTGACCAGATGAAATTCAGAGAAGCAAAGTCCGCAGTTTATCTATGGATAATAGCAATGCCTTCTGTTTTCTTAACCAAGTTTGACAACCTATAAAGCATGAGGAGAGTGCATCTGTAGCAGAGAATAGTGATACTGATTTAAACTCTGAAGTGATACCTGGTGTTTGAAACTAAGAGCAGAATCCAGCACTTGAGAGTGAGATTAATTCTTGAAAAGTCCACAAGAAAGGAATTAAAGAAGTCAAACTCTCTAAGTGAAAATATATGTAGAAAACAGGAAAATAATAATATTCATAGTTCAAAAAGTGATGAAGGAAACATTGACCTAAATATTTTGTTAATGGTATAGACACTGGAAGAACAGAAATCAGAGAATCTGTTACTGACTTTAGGATGTCCCACCTGTCATAAAAGCCACTCTGATATTTAATTGGGCAAATGTATTAATGACCAATTACCAGATCAAAAGAAACAAACAGGAGAGAGGGCAAAAAGTCTTAATTAAAGAGGGATGGCAGAAAGGAAACAGAGGGAAGGGCAAGAAAGCACTCCAGGAACATAAATTATTCTCTGTCAAGGGACATTATGTTGGAAAAATAATGTTTTTAATACAGCTTATTCACAGTGTGAAAGATACTTTCCAAACTACCCTTCAATTGCAAACAGAGGGTTTGCAGTCAAGGGCAATTGGCAATACAGTGACGAAGCTGGAGATAAGGCTGAGGGTGCAGCTAATGATATGGGTAAGGAAAAGGGTATTCTCAGAGGATTCAAAATCCAAGAAAATTCACATGAGAGGATGCAAGCATGCAAAAGGAGAAGGGGGTGGTGGTTACAAGAAAAAAATATGTTAAAGGGAGAAATGCCCTGGTTGAGAACTAAAGGCTGACTGTTGCAGTGTTATAATTTAGATGACTATTTATGTATATGTATAGTTTTATAATATTTACCACAGTATAATTTGTTAAGAGTGCACACCATTGGACTACCAGGCACTTAAGCATCTATGTTGTAATGTCTGGAGACAACAAGACAAACCTGCCACCTGGTCAAGCTCTAATACACAGAGTAGATGCAAAGTCTCAGCTCCCGTCCTACCTCAGCTCTTATCTGTCTTTTCCCAACAGAGGAGAGGGCATGGCTACAGGAGCATTTCCATTCATGGGAGACAATTGCTGAATGCCTCTTTAATCTGAGACTGCTGCTTAAAGAGAAAGATCTCTCAGGCACAGAGCAGAGGAAGAGTGGAAGAGTGTCATCAGGCTCCTGTCCTGGAAGGGAGCTAATTTTACAGCACCCAGGCTGATACCTCAGCCTCATTGTGCAAAGGTTTTGCTCCCACACTGCTCCTGAGGACTAACCAGCAACAAACCCAAATGCTTTAACAGAGTCATCTGGAAACTGAAAACTATGCAGGTCTGAGCTGAGAAGTGACACTTACTAATGGTAGCCACAACCCAGAGAATCTGCTGCCATCTGCCTCCCTGCTGACTCTGGGCGCATTTCCACCTGATAGGGCCATAGCCCACAGCTGAACTTTTTCTGAAAAGCAGGATGTAAACAGAGCCACACATTAGGATAATGAAACAAAATTAGTGCTCCTGTCCAGAGACAGCTTGGGAGTGAAGGGTCCCAAGGTTATATAAGAAAGTTCAGCTTGAACCTCATTAAGAACCACTGCAATCACATCCTGCAGTCTTAAGGGTTACTTGGTACTGTTTCCATGTCCTGTGGTGGACAAGGTGACAGCACATGGCAATCTTGCTTTTTAAGGTGCTGGTGTTGAAAATAAGCCCCTACAAGCTCTGTGACTAGTACAGACCAAAGTTTTAAGCTTTATTTATATGTTTGGAGGGATTTACATCAAATCACCCAACATCTCATCCCTACATTAACATTCATTTCAGTAGAACTAATTTTCAAACTTAAAAATGCAGAAGAAAATAAACAAACATGTAATGATCATAAATGCTTCTGAAATTACATTATCTGAGTACTTTAAGACACTTACCTATTTGCCTTTCCTCCTACCTTGTGTGGATTACTTAAGAAACATCTTGTAAGGAACAATTGGTCGTTAACTTTGGTAATATTTAATGACATTTCAAATACTTGTCTTTTAAATGCATTGAAGAGTAACCGTTTTGAAGCCAGCTGCATATTTTTCAATAACTTCAATACATTATTCTCTTTCATAATGAGCAGAGAGCTGAAAATTATATTTGGTGTTGCACCTAGAGTAGTCACAAAAGCTTTAGAGAAGCCTGCACATAACTGATTATTATATATTCCAAATATATGATAATTCAGTACCTACAGTCTCTCACAGAACCCTGTCTCTGTCTTGCTTTCAACTTAAAAAAAAATCTGCTGTTTCTCAGCAAACAATACAAATATTTTATTTTTTTTATGATGTACTTTTTGTGCTAAAAAGGATAAGCAAAGAGATGAAGTTTTACATTTCCAAGTCAGGCAAATGCAGGAAGACGTTCAACTTGATACAGTATCACACATTGCAGTATGGATTACATTTACTTTTAATAAAGTAGATGATCTTTAATGTCCCTTCCAACTGAAACCATTCTGTGGTTCTGTGTATTTGCAAATGCCATTTACATAAGTCATTTTAATACCCTATGCAAGCTTTTTAATAAAAACCGCCTCATTCAAATCTCCTATATCATTACTGGTGCAAAAATAAGTGACCTGGTTTTTTGAAGTACCAAGGATGGCGTCATTTATATAAATGCTCATAAGGACTTTCAGGCACACATTTAGGTTGATGTTGTTTAAACCTTAGTGTCACAAATTCAAATAGATTTTTTTTTTTGTAATCTGACATTCATAAATAACAAATTGTTCCTCTGATTCAAATATCCATGTTTGACTAGTCACCGGTGCTACATGCATATTCAAAGTATCTTTCAAACTAATCTGCTTCCATGGAGACATCTTTCTAGATCAGTTGATTCCATAATCATTCTACCCTTTTAACTCAGCACGCAGCTTGTGCACCTAACACTGCAAGAACTGACTCACTGAACAAGAAATATGTATACCTTAGATATCACAGGGGTTTCTCAAGTATCAAGGTGATTTTTTCAACAATAATTTTTTTAACCAGCCCCCTTGAAAAGGGGAGGAATTTGAATAAAGAAATTTTCCATTTGACTGAACTGTTGGAAAGGTTTAACTGCACTGAAAGAGAAGTTATTGTTCTTTCTTTTCATTCAAGAAAATGTTTTATCAAAGACAGAAAGTTTTTATTGTTCTAAAGCTTTCTTTGAGAATGCAGTACACTTTTCAAACCTGTGTATGCTTTGAAGCTCCCAGCAGGGTATTCTGCAGTATAAATCCAGGTTATGCTCTGCAGTACAGCTCCACAGCTCCTGTTCAGTAAACAGGAAGGCCCTACATCTTATCACCAGGCTTACCCTGGGGATGAGGTCTTGGAGATTATGTCCTCCATGATCTAAAGAACTATTTTACATTATGAAATTAAAAGCAATAGGAAGGGGGTTTTTTTATTTCATGGGTCATGGGCACAGCTGTTAAAACCCACTTAGCCTGGATGGAAAACAATATCCCTGAATTAGAAACAACATGAGGCATAGGCTTTGGTTAGAAGAGACATGGTTTGTCCTGATTTAGGTATGCAAAAAAAGCAAGATGGAGATTTGTACTTCCATACACAGAGTTTGTGAAACGAAAATCCGTATTTGTATAGCACCCAACACATGGGGTCTGTAGTCTAGGACTGAGGTCATATACATGTTATAAAATTTCAGATTATCAGCATTAATAGAGTTGAGAGAGTTAGGATTGTTCAGACAGGGGAAGAAAAGCTCTGGGAAGATGTTAGGGGAGCCTTCCAGTACCTAAAGGTGGCTTAAAAGAAATATGAAGAAGCAGTTCTCATACAGGCAAGTCATGATAGGACAAGGGGGAAGGCTTTAAACTGAACAAAGGTAGGGCTATATTAGACATTAGGAAGAAATTCCTTACTGTGAGGATGGTGAGGTACTGGTTGCTCAGAAAAGCTATGGATGCCCAATGCCTGGAAGTGTTCAAGTCCAGGCTGTGCGGGGCTTTGAGCAACTTGATCTATTAGAAAGTGTCCTTGCCTATGTCAGGGGTGTTGAAACTGCATCATCTCTAAGGTCCCTTTCAACCCAACACATTGCGTGTTTCTATGATTAATAATAATATCAGGCAGTCTACACAGCTTACATACCTTCTACTGTATTACATGTTAAATTATTCTGTGAGGATCTTTCTGTTCCCTTGAGTATAGGATCAAAATGCTACAAAAATTACTTCAAGACAAATCTCCCTCTCTGAAACTTTTCTGTGCTGTCTTATCTAGGTGCTCCAAGTGGGGCCATACTATTTAGCAAATTAGTTTGATCAGACTAAGTTTTCACTTATTAAACTTCAGTACTTTCCCTTTATATTTGGTAGAATTTTAAACCCAGAAGGGGTCATTGCAGCCATCTGATGTCAAGACTAGCAAAACACAGCCAAAAAAAAAAAGGTTAAAACCACAGCAGAGCTCTTTGAGAAAGCTATTTCAAAAAATATCCAATTTAATATTCAAAACTTCAAGTGCTAGGGAGGCCATCATAGCCTTTGAATAGCTGTTTCTATGGATAATTACCCTCGCAATTGAAAATGTGTGTAATGAATAGAGCCTGAATTTGCGTAGTTTCAGCTTCCAGCCAGAGGATCTTTATGTGTCTTAGTCAATTAAGAGAAAGCCTCTTCCATCATCAAAATGCTGTTCCACACTTATGTGTGTAAAATCCACTATTAAACCACCTTTTATGCAATTTTTTTCCCAAAAGAAATAGACTTTACTCCTTCACTCTCTTCCTATGGGACATATTTTTAATTACTTCTAAATATTATTATGACATTCTTCATCACTCTCTCAGTATCTTTCTGGATTGTGGATGCATGGAAACTGGAAACACTTTTTCAAATCAATCTAGGATGCTCTCAAATCTTTTTCAGACAGGACTAAATACAACCCAGTTACACCAACTCATATCTAAGCAATTTTATCCTTTCATTTTATGATCAATTAACGTTTATCTGTCAATACTCAATCCTCTCTCCTCAATCTAGAGCAACCTTTCTGAGTCAGGAAGTTGCTAGCCACTATTCTTCAGAAAAAGAATTCTAATTTCTGCGCTTTCCACATAGGAAGGGAGTTCCCTATGCTGCTTCTCAATTTTTATTTTTTTTTTTTTACTTTACAGACAATCCTTTGAAAAGCTGGTTTTCTTTCACTATTCTCATGCTGTCGTAAGGTTTCTCTCTTAGAGATCCAACTCTGTTCTTCTAAGAGCAGCAGACTGATTTTTATAGATAGAACAATTATAATTAATCAATAAGAATTCTATCATTTTAGCTTGGTTTGATGTAGGAGAAACAAAACAAAGAAGAAGTCAGAGTGGACATATCAGTCGAAACTTTATTCTAAGTTTTATTCTAAGATTCTCCCCCTCTAACCACCAGGCTGCTGGATCCCAAAACACCCCAACGTGGTGCTCATGTTACCTAACTGTTCTGGGAGAAGAATGTTCTGAGACTGTAAGGTGTAAATACACAAATGATTCCAAAACAAGTAGAAAAAGAACTTCCCAAAGTATTAAGTCAGTTTGCAAGCCCTAGTGAAATAAATACAGATCAGAAGCCTGGCTGTACTCTAGATAGTTTGCAATTTCCTAAAGTAATATTTACATATTCTAGGAAAAAAAAAAATAATCTCTGTCTCCAGACAGTAATTTAGTGCAATTAGAAGATCCAAATGCCCAGAGAATGAGCACTTCAGTGTCCTAACTTTTAGAATCTGAGTACTTTCAGAATGCAGGGAAATCCACTTCAGTGGTGTCTCAAACTCAAATCTCTACCTGTTTTAATATTCTTAGCCTTAATGGCATCTGCAATATGTAATATCCAATGGCTTTTGTAATATCCAAAAGTGAATATTAATTTTGTGATTACACTGTGTCCTGGTTCCAACCAGGACAGAGCTAATTTTTTGCAGTAACCAGGAGGGGGCATGGCTATGACACAGAGGTTATTCTACTCCACCTCAGGCTATAGACAGGTGTGGGGTGAAGGGAGCCTCTTCCCAGGGGAAGGGGTCTCTTCCAGTCAGGGTAGGGTGGCTGGGTTGGGCTCCGAGGTGAGCATTTTGCACACACTCTCTCTCTCTTCTGTACACTTCTGCTATTAGTGTTGTTGCTTTTACTATTCAATAACTATATGTTATGAGGTTTTCTTATTTCATTGCTGTTTCCAGTAAATTGTTCTTATCTCAACCAATAATCTTTATCTTTTGTGCCTCCAATTCTCTTCTCCAGACACCAGCAATGGGAAGGGGGGACAAGGAGAGGGAGAAAGCAGCACCATGATTTTAGTGGGATGACTAAATTGGAGAACACCCTTCCTAAACCATGCAACAATGAAAGAGCAAAACCTTGTATTAGAGAGATGCAGGCCTCTCTCAAACGCCAGAAAAAAAAATCTCATTTTTAACAAAACATCAGATTACATAATTCAATCATGCATATTTTCAATTATTTTATTGTAAGTATTATAGTGGTCCCAATACTTGAGCATGCTAGCCCCAAAAGTGGTATGGTTTAAAATAGGAGGGATTTAGACACAGTAATCTTTTTTTCTTTTTATCTATAGAATAAAAAAAAATAAATTTTATATCTAATCTTTACTAATCTGCCATAACAATGAGCATGACAGCACTCTGAGTACTAATTATTCAACATTACTCCTGATAACAATGACATCTTGCACTGGCAAGCTAAAAGTCATGAATCACTGGTTGTAGAAAAAAATACTTATTCTTTCTGTGTGTTTTCTGCTAAATAGTAATAAAACACTCCAAAAACACTGTGTAAAATTAATAAATCTTATTCATTTTAAAAGGAAAAATCTATTTCTGTAAATCCAATATTCATATTAAGTATTATTTGTGGAGACTATGGTCCTGATTTAGAAAAGTATTTAAGTGATGCTCTTAGTTTTGTGCATCTCAGATTTAAAGGTGAATATGTTTTTAGGTCTTTTTCCAGGTCAGGACTAATGCACAAAGTCAACATATTGACACATGCCACAAGCAGTAACAGAACAGCAAGTACGAAATACCACAGAATGCTCACTGGATAGAGCAATTAAATATGTTCTGAATGTTACATTCAGAGATTAAGTTTATATAAGAGATTATTGTGTTTCTTTCAAGCTATAAGATCATCTCAGATATCCACCTGAAATTCATAATACTGTTTTGCATTGATTGTTATGCTTGGTGTGTAATATATTGGTTCCTCATATGAGTAACATCATCAGGATCTCTTGTATACAAGTGCAATTTTCCAGGGAAATAAAAAAAACAAACCTACAAAAAGAAATTTACATAGCCACTGAATACAAATAGGATTAGTGTACAGTTAACAAGAACTGCATTCAAGAGGAGTCAACAGCATTTGCAAGATGTTTAACAGCCAGCATATGAAGTAATGCTGAGATGCAGCTGCATCTGGATCATTTTATAGTTTCTTTGTTCTTAACAGGATTCTCTCATACTAGTATTTTATGTGCAATTAATCAGCCTTAGAGGTCTTGTAAACTCATCATAACAGCATTTCCATCTATCCGGTGGATCAAGAAATGTACAGAGAATCTCATCTCTCCCTTTAAAAGATAAAATAATTGACATCTATCATCCTTTCTGTGTCAGGATAGTGTGGAAAATGCCATAAAGCCATACTCTAATTTGCTTTAAAATGTTCCCAGAATTATTCATAGGCATGATGTCTCTCCTGGAGGAGTTGTTCAGTGGTCCAGGCAGATAAGGATTTATCATGATGGGAGCAGAGAATGTTTAACCTTCCCATTAGAATGTGGAATAGGTACCTTCACACAATATCACTCCCATCTCTCCTTGGGTGCACAGCCCCACTCCCTGCAATTAGCACCATCTCCACGCCCTGAAATAAAGGCCTAGAAAACTTGGCAAACAGTGAATGCTAATTCTCACAGTGAATTCACCTCGTGAGCTTAGTAATGTGGGCTGACTTTATAGAACAAAGGGGCATAAACCTGTATGCCTCCACCTACTGAGATTTCAGTTATTTTTCAAAAAATTACAGTCCTGTGGTTTTTAAGCCTGATTTCTCATAACCTTACAATGCACTGTGAGCAAAGTGCTGACAGGATATTCTTTCCCCTTTGCAGATTTGTTGCTTGCTGGAATGCCCAAAGATTTCGTACTGTTTGCACTGTGTGAGAAACCTGCAGCTGGAGAGACTGCACTCCAGAGATCCTCAGAGCGGCTGGATGAGAGCTGTATTTTGGATGTGTCCTTCCACATGGGGTTCTCCTGTACTTGCGCACCCTGCTGTGAGTTTTCTTAGCCCAGCTGGCAGCCAGCTTATTGTGTATCACTACTCTGCTGGCAGTTACAACACAAAGCCCAGCTGAAATTCAACGTGATCCTCCTGGCAACACTTTGCTGTGAAAGGACATAGAGGTGCTGAAAACTGGCACATACCGTTCCCCGCCCCCAACCTTTTCTTCCCCCTGCCCAGGATCCAAGGTTAATCACCCGTGTTAAAAAGAAAAAAGAAATCTAGTTTGTGCAAAAATGTGTAGGACATCATTCACTCCTCATGGTGACAGGGAGTTAATTTGTTAATGGGAGTTAATTTGTGCCACTTTGAAAGCAGGGTTCATTCTCCCATCCCTTTTTTATTTATCCATGTACCTTGGCTAAAAGTACCTGGGAAAAAATGAGGCAATGAAAAAAACCCACAATTAAAATGTCCAATAATATTGAACAATTGGGGTGGGGAGGGCACTTGATTAGCCTTTTTCATAATAAAACTATGTGAAGCCAATAATTTAAAACCAACTTTCATATTTTCTAACAAATACCATGTCTCAGGGAAAAGAGACTTTGTCAGCTGCCCAGGGATAAATGGAGGTAGTATTTAGAAAAGGTCAAATAAAATTGCCCTAAAAGCTGTGTGATAAATCAGAATTCATTTCTAGTCTGAGAATACAGTATGCAAAAATGTCATCATGGTATTAGCATTCCAGCCAGCTATATGCATTCAGTGTCTGGCAAGAAATACCAAAGACCAGTCTCTTTCCCTCTTCTTAGCTCTACAAACTGCACAGAAATACAAGAGAATTAATTAAATTTTATTCTTGCTTTTAGGCCTCCATAACTGTTCAGTGTAGCATCCTAATCTTTTTTGCAAATGTCCCATTCAGCTGGAGACAAGACAGAACTATGTAGGGACTATGGCTCAGTAAATCTTCATATGAGCCAAACTGAGCTTATTTTAACATTCAGGTTTGCTAATGAAAAGCACCTTCTTTTTTATTTTAGGATATCTGTTAAAATATGATACATAAATCTATCAATAAAAAATAATTCAAAATGTCTCCTGACACATTTTTCAGATCAAAATCACATTTTTAAATGGTGGCTAAGTTTTCCTAATATATGCTTTTCATTGCATTATTTCATTGCACTATCTGATTTCCTGGTTAAGAAAGGTATGGTCTGCACTCATGACTGTGGGCAAGAGTCAGATCATTAATTTCTGTCCTACCTTTTGTTCTGAAAAGACAGGGGTATGAAATATTCATTTATTAACTTTGAGAACAGTCTAGTTCACTACTGACCACATGCTTCTCATAGCATGGTTAAGATATGATAGCAAAGCCAAAAACGTTCAGTATATATTCTGATTTTTCAATTCAAAATATTCCTGAAAATTGCCTACCTTCATGTATTCATGAAAGAACACAGATATCTGTGCTGTAAATATTGTATGGAGAATTAATCTTCAATTTAGACTTATTTATGGGAAAGACAGCAGGCAGTGTGCATAGAGACTTCTGCATTTAGCAATAAAGAGAATAAAGACTTCATGCTTTAGCCAACCCAAATGACTTGGAATCAGTCCTTGAACATTAACAGCTGATATTCATTTGTGATCATTTTGCTGCCGAGGTGCCTGATTGTCTGTGGATGGCAATGTTCCCCTTGCAAGATAACATGCCAGTTTTCCAGGACACAGCTGCCAGTCAACTGTGGGTTGAGGTGGTGAGAGTATATTGCACTGCCAAGGCTATCCCATCTGTAGGAAGAACATTGTTTTCTCAGAGAGTGGCATGCCAGTGCCAGGTGCCCAAGCCAAAATGAGATACAGGAACAATAGAAGAGAGGATGATGTGGTGATTTCAGCACTTCACTCTGCCAGAGGGTGAAATACTGTAGGTACCCTGGGCAGCCCATGAAGAACACTGGTGCCCAGCATATCCAGCAAAAAGCACACTCTTCAAGCACTCATACATGTATGTTTATGGGAGAAAACTGTCTCAAGTACTGACATGCTATAGTAAAACACAGGATTCACAGATCACACTTGCTTGAGAAAAATTTCTAAGCACATGCAGTAACTATGGGATACTAGGTATGAAAAAAAGGCTTCAGTTGATACAATATTCTCACTTTAACCATTTTTCCAGTTCCTATTGGTCATGACTTTTTCTGCCAACCAAAGTTTTGCATCCTTTATGTACTTCGATAACTTTTTACATAACTCTTTAAAGTTGGATTTTAAAAACCTTTCCAGGAATATAAATTCTTAAGTTGTACAGACACGAACTATATTCCCAGGACACTTAACACTCATGCTAATGTTAGGCTTTTAATGTAAGTGCTACAAAGACCTCTGTGTTAATTGCAGTGTTAACCATGAGCACAGCAAAACCCAGCAGTAAAAAGATGACTAAAATCTAAGCACACCCAAAGTGATCAACAGGTGAGGTACTGCAGCAGTACTGCATAAAACTCATGTCTTGAGCTTGATGTATTTCATGACTTACCTGCAGCATAGCTACACATGTGATTTATATCCATACTGCTGACAGAGTAACTGAGCTTCCAATCAATAAGCCATCTAAATCTGTTTATCAGGTCCTTTCTTAAAAAAAAAAAAAAATTAAAATAAAGCAACTTAATTACTGTGTGAGTCATCTAGTATGTGGATGAGCAACAGGGAGAATGTGAGTTACAGACTAGGATGAACACAGAAAATACATTACTAACAACCTTCATGGCTAGAACCACACACAGACTCTATGTCCTAGCCATAATCAGGATATGTGATGAAATACCATTGCAAGTTGTACAGGTTACAAGATTCAGGGGTTTTTCTAATGCTGATAATTTTCTAATGCTGGTAATTTTCTATTTGTGTTGATTTCCTCATTAGTCAGTAGTATTTGCAACCAGAATTTAGGAAATTATGTTTACAATTGACTTATTTACAGACTGTGTATTTTAATTAGATAATTTTATGCCTGACTAGTTAGCCATGTATTTAGATCTCTTATGTAAAAGCAAAATTCTTCAGCTGCTGACCAACTAACAGCAGGTTCCTCACATAAATACTGTGATTAACTCATTTACAATTTACAAAACTGAGCATTTTCAGAAATACTAATTTACATAAAGGAAAATTGGTCTACTTTTACTCAAACATATTCAACAATCTTTTTTTAGTATTCAGTCAACTCTATTAATACACTAAACTGCATTAAAACTGCACATTTGCTGCCTTTAAAGCCGATTTCCACAGAAAATCATTACCTTGGTCTGTTCTCGATTCAGAATAATTTCCACAATGACTAACCAATAAATGCTGAATAAAATTTCATTAAAAATTGTATTCAGGTCACTTAATTAAGAAGGGGCAGCTTTAATGTGAGTACCTATGACAAAATCCTAACTATTTCTAATTTAACAGCTGCAAAATACTATATTGCACATTAATATCGACAGATTGGATTTTTTTTCCTCATCTAATGCCATACATATAGATAAAGGATGTAAAGAAGAGTTATTTTCTTCTCTATAGTTGGTGAAGAAAGAGAGCAACATCCTAAAGTCAATCGATGTGACTGGAGATGTGAACTGCTTTTTGGAGATGCTTAACTCTTCTCATTGCTTATTTGAAGAAGCCTATGACAAACACACTCCAAACATAACCATGGAATGTTGGTAGCAAGGTACTTTGGCTCACCAAAAGTAAGCATCACCTGAAATTCTGTTACATAAGGTAAATCACTTTGGCTTAATGAACCAGACTAGCTGGGCCAACCTGAGGGCCTCCAGGTTTGAAGAAATATGATCCTGAATAAATCTCTACAAAAATAAATAAGCCACTTAAGGTCAGCTTTCAACTACAAGTCTTTGTTTCTTAGCTTAGTAAGGTCACAGAATTTTTTTTTTCTTTGATGAAAAATGTGTGCTAAAACTAGAATTAAGCATATAAAACTTGTATAAGAGAAATAGGAATGCATTTTTCCCCTGTTATAGAAGCAAAGTGGTAAGAAATCTTTTAATTTGTATAATTAGCCTCTAGCTCAGAAAGTTTTAGTGTAACGTAAAGTTTTAGTCCCTTGAATAAATGATTCAAACTATATTATTGGACATATACAATAATATCAGACCAATGAAACATTTTCTGAGTACTTTTTAGTCCACTACATTATGAAGCAGTATGACTGGTAAGGTGTGGAGATGAGACTACATAATCAAGCAGATTCTTCTCTCTTACAGAATTGCCAAGCAAGTGTAGGCTGTTATCTCCAACTACAGATCCCTTTTGAACACTGGGAAATGGTGGCTGATATTCCAAAGGTTACAGCCTCCACAGCTTCCTGAGGCAAAAGAGACTTTTCTCACAGTAAATCAGTTTACACCTTTCTCACTAAGCCAGAATACAACTTATGGCACAATCTAAAGTCAATTCTCTCATTAGCTGAACCACATGCTTTGAGATGAGACCCATTAAAATTTCCAAGCACATCCCAAAAATGGCTGTTTATATTTACTGAGGCATTAACTCCTTTGCCAGGTTCATTTCATGTTCTGTAAAAAAAGAAAATCCTGCAATCTATCAACTCTTATAAAAACAAACTAACAAACAAACAAAAAACTCCAACCCAAAACCAAAGCAAACAAACAAGCAAAAGAAACACCAAAAGGAAATTATGGTCTCAGGGTGAAAAAATATTCAAAGGCAAATTGACCGGGCAAAATGGAGCATAAGTATTTGGAAAAGACAAAATACCAAGGCAGAAATGTATTGATATTCAAGTAACTCATTTATCTGCACAATTTTTTTTTTAGCATGTATATTTGCTTTAAAGAATCTTACTTTTAGAGAAAAATTGCTCTTACAAATAGTTCAAATTACACCTGTTTTCAGATCCTACTAGCAGCAAACACTACCATTTGAATATTTACAAGGGCAGTTCTTGGCTGCTTTATGGCTGATACATGCCAAAGTCTATTTCTGACCCAATTCATTCACAGTAAAGGGATGGGGAAGTCAGATTTTCACTTTTTCCTGCTGTTACTACTCTCTGACCACCATTTCAACTTAGGTGATGGCTCAAAAATCCTCCCTTTAACACACGCAAAAAAAATCAGGAAATATTTTTGACAGCAATCAGACCAAAATTAGTCGTGTCCTAGGATATAGAATCCTACCTTTGGAAAAGAGTAAGACAATAATATTAAGGCTGAAAAAGATTCTATAATCGGGCATTGCTCATCTCTGAAGGTACTAACCAACAGTTGTAAGTTTTTTGCCTATTACATTTTTAGTTATGCTTTAATGTTCCCAGTTCAGAAATTCTCTTCCATAGTGATTATGAAGAAAATCAAATTACAAGTCTGTGACAAATGTGCACAGCAGCCGAACTCTATAAACCATATACTTCCTCTCTTCTTTTGTCACGTCACCTACTCTTTAAGTTAAAAGGTCTCCTCATTCCAGTAATAAATAATTTACATACACCTAGAGCAACAGATTAAAGAGGACATTTTCCATTTCATTTCAACAGCAGTCCCAATTTCGAAGTTAATTATGAGGCACCACATTTTACATATAAAGAAATTAAGGTTGATTCTTCCTTATTTAATCTTTATCCATCATCTGCAAAGTTAACTTCTGATCACTGAGATACTGAATACTTGGATGCAAAAGTCTACATAAAAAAAAGAAAGTATAATTTTGAGTTTAATCATATAGTTTTTTGGTAAAAATAACTTCTATAGATCTATATGTCAGGCAGAAACTAACCTTCTGGGCTTTTAAGAAGTGTGTGAACACTATTCTTGACTTCTCTAAAGAAATCCTAAGCAAAATGCATAAATATCAACTTACAGAGTAATTTAAAAACATGAACTGGAAGTCCATTAAAAAAAAAAATTCAAGTGAAATGCACAGGTATGTTTTCTACAGTTGTGCAAAAAGGAAAGGAAAGAATTTAGGATTTCTGTGACAAATGAAAAATAACATCTCAGGCAATTCCCATCTTTGCATTTAAAGGAAGTTTTGTTAAGTTCATGGGGCGTCCACATAATTGGGCAGTTCCACCTTGGACTAGTTAAAGGCCGGTCCTTTATGCATTAAATGACCTCTAGTGGCACTCTCTTCCCCTCCTTTGCTGGTGAGAGAATGTCCACTCTAGAACATGATTGAGCATGCACAAAATTTGATTCCCCCGCACATGCCTAATCTTCTGCAGAGATCATAGAAACAGTATCAGGTCACTCTGTTTTTAACTTAGTTACTCAGATAGGTGCTGACCCTAGGTGATATGTATTTATGGCTATTAAATATTATGCTTGATCTTAGCTTCAAAGAACATATTTTTTCTACTTTTTCCCCATCAAGCTTTATGTTTCTTAGCAACTTCTCAGCTCATATACTACTCTCTGAGTTATAAGCCCTTAATTTTCTTGCTAATGAACACATTTATAAGCATTTTCATCCCCCAAAACTTCCATTGTTCTCAACTCCTGTCCGTTTACCACTTTTACATCAAACATTTGCCACATTTCACATCAAATATAAACATATTTGAGTATTTTACTATCTTAGAGCATTTAGGAAACATTTCACTTCTGAGGCTTTTTGGATCATGCTGAAGATACATTTAGGTGAAAAGACAATAGCGAAAAATGGTTCCATTAGAATACATTTCTTTATTCTCACTATTTTTATAGGATGTCAACTTGACAGTAAAGTATAATTGAATCCTGAGTCACTGATAAAAATGAGCAAGAAAGTGTGGCTCTGAACAATGCTTCAGCTTTGACCCAAAAAGGCAAACTGAAGCTATAAAACCCAAAATCTACATACTAAGGAAAACCTAAAGTCATTTTCTGTACTTGTTGACTGTTATTTTTTCCTCTATATTAAGACTGCCTTCAAAAGTACTGGACCAAGTAGTGCTTTCTGTGATATATAAATATATCAGCATTTCACGATATATACATAAATACTGATCAGGTGATAACAACACAGCCATTACAACCTCAAATAGCAACATTTGTATGCCATTACCTGCAGTTAATTTGGGTGCTTATAGGCTTATATACGCTTTAGTCCCCTCTTTCTGATAATGTTTTGAAATATATTGGATCATAAACACAGGTGAGTGAACCTCAACAGCTATGAGTTTGTGCAAAGGAAGATCATCCAATTCACCTCTCCTACAACACAACGAGTTCTCCCACTGCCTTAGTTGCCAATATGACACCTGTATGTGTGTGTGTGAGTGTGTGAGTGTGTGAACATGCCTGCAAGAATGTGAAGACAAGACGAGAAAGAAGAGCTGAAATGGATTATCAATTGATTAAGCACTAAGCTCAACCATTCTCCAGAAATCTAATCTTTCCTTGATAGGCACTTACTCCTCCTACCGAGGACCAATACATAGTCACCAGGAAAATAATTTTAGCCAACATGTTTCTTTCTCCCTCTAGGTGACAATCTTTTCCATGCCATATCTTAGCAGCAAGGATAACTTTACACAGCCCACTGCATGAGTTCTTCCTCACAACATCACCACTATTGATACAATATATCTGTCAAGGCTTAATAATTTTGTGTGTATGTGTATAGAATGATAGAGTCATAGAATTATTTAGGTTGGAAAAGATGCTTAAGATAGTTGACTCCAACCATTAAATTAACACCACCAAGTCAACCAGTAAACCACGAAGTTCCACATCTACATGTGGTGACTGAACCACTTCCCTAGGTAGCCTGTCTCAATGCTTGAAAACCTTCTCCATCAAGAAGTTTTTTTCCTTATATACGATCTAAACTTTCCCTTGTGCTGCTTGAGGACATTTCCACTCATCCCATTGCTTCTTACTTGGAAGAGACTGACCCTTACCTGGATATACCCATCTCACACTGAATCTTAAAAAGAGAATGGGTTTTTACATATAAAAATATGCATTGTAGGAATAAATGCATATTTACAGATCTTCAGTACTAGTCTAAGTGTAGAAGACATTTCTCTCAAAAGCAGTTTTAGGGAATCAAACTGAAAATATGATACTGCCATAGGATGCTTTCTTTGGGGTCAGGATAACTGTAAGACTGTTGAGACATTTTGTTATTAACATTTCACTGTCTGGGTCCCTACTCCTCTCCCTCTTTTCTTATTTTGAAAAAAAACTTATTGTATAAATTATTATTTCATAATCCTATCTTTTTTAATATATTTCTGTAACTATATGGAAGAAAAAGTATTTGCATATTGGTAGAGACTGGCAGCCACTTTCCTCTTTTAACTTCAGAGACTGCAGGATATAGATAAATCTGCAAACATTCTTCACCCAAAATTTTAACTCTGATTTAAGTGAAAAGCTGAATTGCATTAATTTCCTTTTGGCATATTCTATCATAGTTGATGATATATAAAAAAATATGCAACAATAAAAATTGCATTAAGAGATTTATTTAACCTTGCACTTATGGCCAGGAAACATTCAGAGGGCTCACAAAAGAACTTCAGTTTTGAGGACCAGTGTGAAAGTTTCTGACAGCAGTTTGTCCTGTGTTTTGGTTTCTGTACAATGGCCTTGAAAAGCAGATGTGCACTGTTACTTACAAAGAAATGTGTGATAACGAAAGATACATGGCCTTTTTTTCCTATAAAACTACACTTTACTAATGATAGGTAGGTTTCCAGATTCTCTCTGACCATGTTTTGGTTCTGTCTTCCTATACGTTATGTGGTATTGGTTTACCTTGAAATTTACCTTAAGATGTCAAGGAACAAAGGCAGCAGTGTGTCCTGAGCTGTCTCTCTGATGGATTTCAAGCTAAGTGCTAAAATAGCCACCACTTACTCAAAGAAAATGTCAATGCAAATTCAAAACTAAAACTCAGTTTGGAGAGAAACAGATTTTTCCCCCATTCATGCTACACTTTGCACAGTAGTACACAAAATTAAATGGTTGTTTCAAAAAAAACAATGAATTGAATGATACTCTAATATTAACATAAACAGGTAAAGCCAGATAAACAAAATATAGATTTAGCCTGAAGAAATCAGACAAATAAATACCTCTAATAGTGCTTTCATTGTCTAGGAAACAGGCAGGTATAAAAAGGCATTGTGGCCTGGTCCAACCTAATTCCCATAGAAGATCTTAGACCTAAAAGAAGATGGCAGCTGAGCTGAGCAGCTTTTCCATACAGGTTTCCATGGCTCCTTGGCTTGAGCTGGTGTGAGTAACTGCAGCTTGGATGACACAGACCAAAGTAGGTCAATTATTGCGTTCCCCAGAGATGACCAAGTACTTAAATCCATATGCATTCACTTGTTTTGGGACATGTCTGAAAAACAG
The DNA here is from genome assembly GCA_013401135.1 of Cettia cetti. Lineage (NCBI taxonomy): Eukaryota > Metazoa > Chordata > Aves > Passeriformes > Sylviidae > Cettia > Cettia cetti. The sequence goes on along the minus strand of VZUI01051164.1, from coordinate 38,274 downwards.
GATTCATAACAGCTCACTTGGTGTTCCATAACATCTACAGAGAGTAGTGATACTCCTGAATCAACAAACTGCAGGAGGGAAGAAGAACACAATTTGTCATTCCTTGCTTTCTGGTACTTAAACATTTAAGGCCACTTCTGTGAAATTCAGATAATATCTCTGGCTGATTGGGCTTCTCTCTAACAATTAGAAGCATAAAACCTCCATTTGAAATAGGACAATTAGATTGGTGTCTTCTCTGTGGAGAGAGCTGCTGATGGTTCTGCATAACAACTCAGTATGCAGAGAGCTTACTGAGGAAATGTGAGTTAGAGTGCACCACCCCGCTCAGCTTTGTCAGCTTGGAAGAGATTGCCTTATACATACTCGCTTCTGGATCCACAGATAATCCCTACACATAACCATGAATGAAAGAACTGTGGGATGAAGAACACAACAGGCAAGTGTAGATGCAATTCTGTTGCTTGATAATACTGAAGATGACATAAGTGGGGGTTAAGTGGGGAGTCCATATGTGCTTCCTGAAGACATCCAGCAATTTCTTCACTGGTGTATTCATACAAAATTGTTAAACATTCTAAAAGCAAAGACCAGAACTCAGACTTGCATACTATTGGGACAGTCCAATATCAAAACATCTCTGGCAGTTTTAAAAGAAAAACCATTTTCAAGAATGGGGGAAGTTGTTTGCAGGCTAAAACTGCACTGAGGTGTTGGGCAACTGCAAAGTCTTTTACAAAGGATGCCAAAGCACTATGAAGGGCAAGCAGGGATGTCTTGCATTAAAACCCTCACTCTATATTCCTTATTTCTGCCCTTGGCCACTTAAAGGTGATAGGTGTTCACCTGAGGTCACCTAAATCCTCCTATCTTATTCAAAGTTCTTTTTTTCCCCAGTTTGATCTGGTACATATAATTTTTACTCAAGAACAGAATTCTGCTTAAAGGGTTAAAAATAAAACAGAAGGAGAAGGAGGAAAAGAGAAGAAGAAGCAAGAGCAATGATGTTCTTAAAAATGTGGAATGAACAAAAGTGAAATTTTATCTTTTCCAGAAAAGATTATGGAAAAAACTCAGCATCATAAAATTTTCCATAAGAAGCAGACACTGGAGTATATGGATAAGTTTAAAATTTCACAGATGACCAGGATTATTTTCCTGACAATTAAGTTCTTCATTTTGTATTCCTATGTTCACATCTCTTTTTTTTGTCTGAGATCTTTTTTTTTTTGAGATGCAAGACTTAAGCAGACAATGAAGCCAATTGTAACTGACTCCTGAATAACTGAGAATTGAACTTAGATCCACATTGTCGATTTCAGACTTAATTATCTGAAAGTCTCAAAGAAATTTGACTTATTCACTATTTTGCTGAAGACTTTGTTGACTGCAACACTTAAGGAGATATGAATTTTAATTCCAGTTAGCATTCCTGATGCATTTATAGTTTCTTTGCTAATGTTTCCCATAGAAAGCTGAAGGCCAAATAACCTATTAGGATTTGTTTTCTGCTTCTGGCTCACATGATAAATAAAAATAATTGCTTTTCTCAAATCATGATTGAAAAACAGCACTTCCATAGGCCGTCTTCAAAACAGAATTAAGGCAATCTGTAAAAAGAATAATTCTAAAAAGTCAGCAAGTTGTAAGATGGTCTAGATCTTGCATTGCTTAACCTTCAGACTTTTTAATCTCTTTCTTATTTCCATTTGATTCCTCTGAATTTTCTTTCACTCTCCTACGCTAAAAGAGCAAAGATGTAACACCTGCTGTAAGATTAATTACACAATATCTAAATACAGTGGGGTCAGCAAGCTCCTAGATGAGCTTTGTTTCTTCTGTTATTTTTATCATGACTTGACCATGTATCATGATATGCATTGGGATACTTCCTTTTTTCTAGGAATGCCTCTGAAAAAGTTCTAAACTTTTTCTTCATATATTTTATTCAGGTGCCATAGATCAACATCTTTTGTAGATGATAAATGCATCTGATGTAAGAATTTTGAAGGATTGTGTTAAAATGTGCATTTCAGCAGTCCTGCACAAAACCTTGATTAAAATAATTAATTTTCTAATGGGTCACGACAGTGTTTAATAATGTTGTTAAACTAAAATACTCTCATTACAATTCTTAATTTATAGTTAGAATTTTCACGCAAAGCTGAACTAAAGGGTATTTTCTATGCAGTAGGCATTGAGCAAAACCCAAAACACAAAATGAGCAAAAGAACTGTAATCAGAAGAACTCTTTATGAATGATAAAAAAAATCCAAAAAGACAGGACTGCTTTGGATTCTGAGATGTGATGTGGCACACAGTAGGAATAAACCCAAACAAGAGACCTACCTAGAGGGATACTCAGCAAGACTGACTGTCCTACTGAGCAACATGACTCAGTTAAACTTGGGTTATTAATTTCAATACCGAGGTAGCTGAATGATATTTAAAGACCTATGAAATGGAGAGGCCAGGCTGGATTATATCTGACAATTCTCATAGGTAGGACAGAGAACACAGCTTTTGTAGACCTCCTACGGCCTTTTTCCTTTTGTTGCAGCTGCTGTTTCATTTTAGGCCTTTTCTCCTGAACTGCTCTTCTGGAACATCCAATGATTCCAGTGCACACAAAGTGGAAAAATAGATCAGTGCACCTGCAGTATGTCTGGGATATCTGGAAGGCATCTGTTTTATTTCTCCACGAAATGTGTGCAATTAACTAGACAGGTTTATGCCTTTTCTTTCCAAAAAAGAAGGAAAGATATTCAGCACAGCTGAAGAACCTCAGAGAACTTCCCAGAAAGAACTCAAGTGTGGATATAATTCACTCCTGCTTTTGTGTCACAGACACATTAGAGCTCTGAAACGCCCCTGGCTGGATAAACCTCGGACTCCTCACCAGAGGAACACCAAGGGAGAGAAAGAGGAAAAAAGAATGTGGCCCTATTCATGTCACAGTGTGATCCAATTCTTGTAAATATATGTTAACTCAATGAAAACTCACAAAATTAATGACCAAAAAAACCCTTAAAACAACAGGCAGGGATGCAATCATAAAAGCTATGCTTGCTCAGCTGGGCCGTTTCTAAACCAACAGTTTGAACTGAGGATTAAAGTTTGCTGGAAACCATAGTCTTTTTAGATCTCCTTTTCTTCTGTGGCTTTAACAAGCCAAATCTCTTCAGCCAATGAAGTTAAAATATACAGGACACATAGCTCTTTATCTGTCACACCCTGCAAATCACATTTTCCAGGCTTAAAGTACAATTTGTTTTGGCTTTTAATTACCTGACTTATCACCATGTCATATTCCCTCCCCCCTGCAATAATTACATTCTGAATCACTGTGTCATTCAATATTGGCCTTTATTTATGCCTCTCACAGAATGTTGAATGTTTATTTATAAACCATGAAAAGCACAGTTTGTAAGAATATTGATTCAGCGTATTAGCAAAGCAGTGGCCTGGCATTCTGCAAGTAGAAGTAATCACAGGCAATTACTAGAGACTGCTTTTCACTACTAATCTTGGGTTTAACCTTATAATTGTATTACTGAATTTATTTCTCTTTGCTCATATATCACCAGGCTCCTAATAAGAAGTCTGATATTAACATAATTTAATAATATTCAGGGGATGAATGGCTTTAATTGGTTTAAAAAGAAGGAGATATATAGCCTATGCCATACAATGAGAAAAGTATTGTAACAGCCTCTTTTTATTTTGTAATAAATGATAATTAATATTTAAATGCATTAATGAAATAAGTTCTTAGTGGCTGGGTCACAAATCTTTGATGTTTATGCCACTAACAAAATCACTAACTGCTCTTAATGATGCCCCTGAGCTAAGCTTTACTCCTGGTATAAAAACTACTTTGGTTGCCAGTAGCATGAATTTTCAAGTGTGAAAGTCAAAACCAAACTCAGAACAATTCTTCTTGTCCTTATCCCGGTATACAATAGGATGAAAGTGCTGAAATTCAGACAAAAAACCTCAAACCACAAAACGGCCAAACTTAGAGAAAAGCAAAACTAGCAAACAATAACTAAACCCCTAGATGTCTGTAAATAAAAGTATTCCGCACTCACTTGCCGTTGCTAGTGAGACAGGTTTGGTGCAAGAGCCAATGGAGATGTAACATCCTGCCAGGGATGGAGTCAGAGCTCTGGGCAGCACTGGCTGTGCTTTTGGACAGGACCGACCACTTGTACTCCCCCATTTGTGTTTTCCTACTAAACTCACATGTTCTCAATGTGAATACACCCAGGTTAATACATGGAATCAGCAGAAGTCAGAACTCAGAAGTCAGGCTCATGAAACAGGAAAAAATAGGCTTTTCCTTTTTTGTTTTCTCCTGTTTTCTATAGCTTTCCATTAAAAGTATATGGAAAGAACACATTTCCAGGAAATCTTTCCTTTGGTTGGGATGGTGACCTGATGGGATAACACCCATGCTAGAGCATTGCCATTACCAACTACTACAATATTTTTGGCAATATTGAAATACCCTTAGCTTCATTCAATCTTTCCTTGGGAACTAGTTCTGTTTTACATGTGCCATGTTTGCTTCAGAACTCTTCCTCATTTAATGAAAAAAAAAAAAAAAAAGACAAAACATTACAATTAGCTTTATAATTGTTGCAATTCAGCTTTTAATATATTTGGGAAAAGTATTTCAGGAATAACATGCTTCTGGAAATCCTAGATCCTCTTGTTTAAAAATTTTAATTCCTCATGTGTTTTTCTGCTTACACCCCCCCACCACTCAGTGACAGTTCAAAGGGATTACTACAATAACTGAGAATGCTTTGTTTAGAGTCAGAGAGAATAACTTAGCATTATTTTCTCACAAAGTGTCCAGAGCTCAGACACAGTAAAAGATGAACATAAAAAGTATGCATATGCTTTTTCTATCATATCATTGGTAATCACAGCTAAGAGCAACTTCAGAAATATTTTCAGCAGCTTCTCCAGCTTAACATTAGATATTAAATCACAGCTTGTCAGGAAGGCTTGGAGGGTTTTTTTGTTTTTTGTTTAGTTTATGTATTTATTTTATCTAGGAAAAAAGTTGATAACGAGTACATTTAATAAGAACATATTAATATGCTATATTTTTACAAAGGAACAGGGAAGGACAGAACTATGTTTGGTTGTTTTTTTTTAATCAAATGGTATCAAAACAGAAAAGCCAGGTTTTTAGAACCTAATAAAATACTTAAAAACAGGAAGTAGAAAATTTAACTAATTATTTCTGAAACTGTAGTTCAAAATGTCCATAAACATCTACTACCTACAGCTTAAAAAAGCATACTAGCTGAAAAGCTCTGTTCCTATACTGACCTTTAAAGTACTGCCACTGAGGTAAAATCAACTAAACTGACCTCTGACATACCCAAAATGGCAGTTCTGATGTTGCCTATTGAATATTATATATTGAAGCTGCAACAGTGCAAGTTCAGATTGGACATTAGGAAAAGGTTCTTCACTGAGAGGGTGGCTGGTAACTGGAATAGTCTCCCCAGGAAAGATGTCATGGAACCAAGCCTGTCAGAATTCAAGGAGCATCTGGATAAATCTTTTAGTCATGTGGTTTATTTTTAGTTAGTCCTGCAAGCCGCAAGGAGTTAGATTCAATGATCTTTACAGGGCCCTTCCAAAGTGAGATATTTTAGGAATTCTTCTATATTAATGAATAAATTGATTTCAATTAAGAATTAATTTTCCCACTTTAAGAAATAATTACTTTTTGCTCATATGCCTATACAACTTTCTAGAATATATATAGAATTTAGCAAGCTGGTCCATTTGAGCCAGTGGAAATATATCACACTGAGTGGAGATTTAAGGAGCCTAGCAACATAACACTGACATATTTAATGCATTAGAGTGAGAAATAAAAAGATTTAAAATCTCTGAAGATTAAAACTGTAATTAGACTTAGAGCTCATGAAAATACTGTTAAACTAAAACAGTGTAATAAAACTTCAGGCAGATGGAAGCAACTATATCTGCTTGCAACTGAAATAATACAATATTATAAAAATTACAAAAATAACATGTCCTAACCACCCTCCCTCACCATTTATCTAAGTGTGACTTACTGAATGATAATCTCACTGATAAGCAAATTGCTAAACTGCAAAATCCTGTTGTAAGAGGAAAATGTTTGCAATATGTGTAGCCTACTTTTGAGTGTGCTTGAGTGCACACTTCATCAAAAAAGGGAAGTGCAGCTCCTTTGCAAGGCATACACATACTGCATTGTTTTCAGACATTATAACCTCTCTGAGGAAAAATCTTTAGAAAGGATATATCCCTGGCATTAGAGAGGGAACAAATCCTTCGTGTGTGACCCACCACCTCCTTTACAGAAATGGTCCAGAAGATGATGAGACAGTAAAGGCCTGAAGGAGATGTTGTTACCAACTTTCTCATTAGTCACGCTCTTTCTCATGGTGTTTAAGGTGTAGGCTCAACATTTTTCTATGTCAGTGGCTGTTCAGTGAAATAATGGGTTCACAAACAGAAAGCAAAAAATCTTTTAAGCTTGTGATGTTGCAGGTAGAAGATCCCCCTCTGTTCCCAAGCAGCACAGAGAATGGACAAAGGCTTTTATAGAAGAACTGAAACAGTTCTTCCTTTCATTTTCTGTCTTTATTCATTTCTCTTGACTTGCCCAGATGTGGCATCCTTATCACAGAATCTCTCAATATTACTGTACAATGAGAAAGAAATCTATGCTGAATCTGGATGACTTTCAAAACAGCAACAAAAGATGTTTACCTGCCTCATTTTTGGCTGCAGCTATGTGCTAACTCTAAGAAATGGTTGTAGTCTTTTAAAATTATGCTCAAAGAAAAGAATTTGTCATTTTCTACAGTAGATAAACCAGCATAAAACTCCACAGTTATGATATGACAACAAAATATTAATTCTCAGAGTAATTATGGCCTTTCCACAGGGCATTTAATAAATCTTGAGTATTTGGTGCCGCTTGGCACACTTCACAGCTTCCTCACCAGGCTGCATGTAACACCAAGTCCCTAAGACCAGCAATTGTTTTATATATGCTGTGGGTATGAATACAGCCACTGAGATTTTAATACCAAAGACAGTCATGCAATCAAAGCATATTCTACATTTAGGCAAAAAATATTGATTGTAATATTTTTTAAAATTAATGAATTAGGATAAATAATAAATAATTAGGATCATAGGATAATGATCTTAAAGAAATGTGACCGGTAGGTGACCTGTACTCTGCTCTCAGGTCTGGAATTTGCAGCATCACAGGAAAGATGTAGACCTGTTGTACTGGGCCCAGAGGAGGGCCACAAAAATGGTCAGAGGGCTGGAGCACTTCTCCTATGAAGACCTGAGGGAATTGGGGTTGTTCAGCCTGGAAAAGAGAGGCTCCAGGCAGACCTTATTAATAACCTTCTAGTACCTAAAAGACATATCTAAGAAAGATGAGGATGGGATTTTTATTAGTGCTTTCTATGATAGGACAAGAGAAAAGGCTTCAGCTCATCACATCATGCCCCACTGTGAAGAGCTTTGCTGCATTTCTTTGAGGACCTGCCTAGAGGCACCAGGAGCAACTGCTAAGTGCCCTTAAAGTAGCCTCTTCTCCAGAATGAAGAAGCCCCAGTCCCACAGACTCTCTTCTCAGGACAAGTAATCCAGTCCAGATCATGATGGAGGCCTCCACTGAACTTCATTTGGTTTATCAATGTCTTTTTTTGTACAGGAAGGGCCAAAAACTGAACACAGTATTCCAGATGTAGTTTAATGGAATATCACTATGTGTCTATAAAGCACACTATCTGTACTGTGTTTTGCACCACCCACTGAACCCTTTTAATGATGGTCTCAAGGGTTTCTTTCATGTTAAAAATAACCCCAAAAAACCAACGGAAGCACTATTGACCTACTGTTAACACCTCCAAGTGACACTACAAAAAGACTCACTGTATGATTGCAGAGCTAGCAGTTCTCATTAAAGGATCACAGGATCATTTAGTGATCTTGTTATAAACTCTTTCCTTGAAAGGGCTTATGCACTCAAAGCCCAGGGGCTGAGAAGAAAACATTTCCTGAATATGTGAGAGAGGAGACACCTGCGTATTCTGTACAGTCATGTACATACACAGGGAAAGTGACATCTCAGCAGACAATTCAGAGCTTAATCTGTGAGGGATTCACAAATTAAGCATCTATTACATGAATTACATAGTTTACTCTCTACAGTCTGATCCAGCAAGACCTAATGCATGCTGACAAAAGTGACATCAGAGCTCTGTACTTTCACTTAAAACCTGACCCACAGGGACATCATCACTCTTCAGAGGAAATCTGGGGCTGCAGATACATGTATTCTGCACATTTGGAGGCTAAAAAACTGCATCTGCCCCAAGCTAGACAAGACAGTCCAGGGTTTCATGATGATACCCTGCTACCATTCAGAAATACTGCAAAAACTGACAGTGCCAGAAATCAAAGAAAGGCAACCCTGAAGCTCAGGAAGGACCTTGGAGGAAGAGACTTTGGTTCTAACTGACTAACAAGGATCACATATCTCATCCACTCAATTTTAAGTGCAAAATGACCTTTTTCTCCCATGCAGTCTTCTAGATATAAAATCAGGCTCTCCCTTCCTGACTACATTTCCAGCTTCATGGCTTCTCAACTTGTAATTGCAAAATATCACATAATACTGGTTAAGGAAATTTTAAAAGCCCAATCTTGTTGAGTGCTTGAGTTGCAGTCTACTGTACAATGTATGGGCTCTACCTCACCTTCTGACAGTGATTTAAATGCACCAAATGAGACAGTCCTCTTGAGGCAGAGGAGTAGCCTAGGCTTGTAAATGTGGGAAAGTATTGGATGGGCCAAGTATCCAAATCACTCACACAATTATTGTTCAGAAGTGAGTATTTGAGTATTTCACAGTGGATCTCATGAGAGTAATTCAAGGTCCAAACACACTATGAGGACTGTAAAATAGTGAGATTACAGGGCAGGTATCTAGCTGGAACATCAATTCAGAAAAATATACCTGTTTTTGAAATACTGTATTAGAGAAAGCCATTCAGGCACATTTACGGTACCCAGATGGGATATTTTTGCCTTTTTTTTTTTTTTTCCTTTAATTATGTGAAGCCCTCAAGGATTATAATTGTCATAAATATTTGCATAGATAAATAATTAAAACTAAAATAAATGTGAGTCAAACCATCCTTTGGGAAAGCTCAAGCTCCAGAGGTGTCACTGTTTGTCTATTTTCTCATCAGAAACATGACTAGACATTTCTAACAAAATTCCTCATGCAGCTGCATGAGGAATGAATGCTGTGAGGGCTGTACTTTCCTAATGAACAGCAGAATAAATTTGCTCAAAACATTTAAATTCTGATCTAATCCCCATCTTTTATATATATGTAGCCAGTTTTGAATTACAAATGACAATCACTACCATGCTATAACATTGATGTATATTGGTATTTCACTGTGTCCTAAGCACAGAGAAATGCTTTCCAGTCAGTATTGCCTGGAAGGAACTGAAATCAACTCTATTTATGAGCTTAGGATGGGTATATTGGTAGACATAAAAACCAACTAAACGTATTTCCTTATACTGGGGAAAAAAAAAAAAAAATCACACAGACAGATTTCAACTGCCTGGCAAGCTGAGAACAAATTCAAGCTAAGAAAGCCCCACCCTGATTTTAGATTACCTTGGACACTCTGTTGGCAACCTCTCTGCCGACTGTCAGCCCCTGAACAAAGGTGCGTGCAGCAATGAAGGCTCTGGTCACCTGAACCTTCAGCTTCCTGGGAACATCTCCAAACGGCTTCAGCTGGTCTGTGTACTTGCTTACACACTCCAGGTAGTCCTCACTGAAGTGGTACTGGGGGTTTATAAGCTGGAACATCCGCTCCAGCAGCCGAGCCCAGAAGTCGTTCAGCATTTCCTCCAAGTTCACGTTGCCTCCTGTGTAATAGCGCTTCAGCTCTGTGAAGAGGTCCTGGAACACCTCGGAGTTCTGCATGTACAGCATGCCGTAGGTCCGGACAAACATGTCATTTAAGGACCGCTCAGCATTCTCCAGGAGTTCTCGGAAAAACTCTGCAGGGAAAACAAGCAGCTGTTAAGGGCCATGATAGTAAGGTACGAAGGCTCTTCTTATTGCATTCCTCACTCATCGTAATTTGTCTTAATAGGTTGTTACCACAGCACTTTACTAGTGAAATTTTTCATTTGGATAGGAAATAGCTTTATTTAGAAGCAAAGAAAAATAGAGTATAAATTTAATTCCCTATCAAGGTCGAAATATGTAGAATCTATGACACTGAGCAGAAAAAAAATATTTAAAAGAACTTCAGTGAGGGTAGTTTCACTTTTTGTGTACTATTTGTACATAGCAATGCCTGTCCCTCTACAGCCATTATACTAAACCTTCTTAGCTAAAAGTAAGGCCACTAATATGATGATTTAACTGATTTAAAATTTAATGATTATAGAATTTAGATTCCATTTTGATCAAGTCTTTACAATGAAGACTCAAACCATGGAAATAAATCTGAATACTTATTTGCATATATTCTTGAAGAGAACTTGAAAAAGACTTGAGTGGAAATCCTTCTTAAAAGTGTCACATGTCTAGGTAATGGTAAAAAAAATATTAGTATTTTCAATAATTTTTTACTCTACTGAAGAGCAGTGCTAGAACCCTCCACCAGTCATGCCACAACCATCCTACTAATTCCAGTCTGTGCTAGTTGTTTACTTTGGAGATGCAGGCATAAAGGTTTTCTTGAAAGGGTTTCAGACAACTGCTTTGGTGCCTTTTATCTACTGAGGCCTAAACCATAAGCTATTTAAAATTTTGGCTTGTGGAAATTATTCTTACTGGAAATTGAGCCCATGGGATAAAGTAGAAATATGTAATCATCTCTTCTGTTCAGATTTTTTAATTGCAGTATGGTACTTACGTTTTCCCAAAAAATTCACTGAGCACATACAACAGTTCTTTAAACCTGAAGGCACCAGCAACTTCTTTGACCGAAGCAGGCATAGTATCTCCTGGTTTTCAAAAGATCTCATCTTTTTACAGGGCTTACTGTCAATCTTCTTAAACCACCTTTGGAGAAGGGTCCTCTAACTGCTGTGGCTTGTAAATGAGGTATTGCTGACTTCAATGCAGAGATGGCAAAACCTTGGGCAAAATGTGTATTTGCTGCAATTAAGTGATTTGCAGTGAAGCAGGATTCATCACACACCAAGTCTGGGATACCAGATTCTTAATTTGTGGTCACTGCCCATAAACACATCTGTGTGCGCTAACTGCAGTGTGACTTTTCACAGTCTTGGCTAATGCTGTGATGTGAATACTCTTTTAACACAGGGCCCTGCTATGGCTACAGTGATTTATAAAAATATAGAACCACTGCAATGCTAAAGAAAGGGCAGAAATTAAGACTAAGTAAGAAAAAATCTACACTAAATTTGAGGGTTGGCCACTGTGATCAGATGAAAGCAGAATCCACCAAACACTGTGGTCCATTCTACAGACTCAATAAGAAAAGAATTTCTTATTTTTGGCAGAAGTCGTGCAGAGTTTGCAGCCTTTGATGTCCCAGATAACTGGAAAGGGGTTATTATGAAAATGTATACACAGAACACTGAGAACATACTTGCTACATCAAAATATTTATTAAAGGAAAAATATAGTCTAATAAATATATCAATGTCTAAACTGTCATTAAAACTGCAGCACTTCATAAGGAATAAATTATGTTTGGAAAAGGATATGCTTTTGCCAAATAGTTTATGTAGAGAAAAGAAAAAGAAAAGGAAAAGGAAAAAAAACCAAAAACCCATCTACAATAAAAACTTTGTTGCCAAATATGATAATTTGATGTCCACAACCTAAAGGCTTCTGTTTAAGAGAAAAGTGAAACAAAGCTGTTTTTCACTGCTAGCCCTGATCTAGTGGTGCCTTTGATATCTAAATCACCATGATTACTATTTTGTACATTCAGCATTTCTTCTTCTACAAATAATGCATATTGACTGCACTGCTGAATACATCGAATTCTCTTGTCACACAATCCAGAAAGCAAAAACATGGCAGAGAACCTGGGGCTCAAATTAAAATTTGTTTTAAGGCTTTCCCACCAGGGCAATTGAATGACAACAGGGAGAGACAGTCACAAAACCAGTGAATCCAGGCCCCTCAACTTCTTTCCCATAATTCTATATATGCTGGGAGGCTGCTATAAACAACTCACATGCTGGCTTCTCACAATCCATAGCTATACTGGGAATATCACTCTTTATCTTAAAGGATCATGCCACTGCATAAGTAAGTCACAGCAAAGCTTAACTGAGTTAGCTGACAGCTCCTCTTGTCTGAGATTATTAGCTTACTCTTTCTTTGTGTGGGTGCATTATTTAGCTGTCTCACAGTCAGCTTGTTGGAAGCCAACCAAACTTTTCAGGGAGGAGTAGATATTTATTCTCTGCTTTACAGCATCCAGCATGATGCAGTCCATGCTGGTCACAATCTTCACTTATACTGTGGTACAAACATTTCCAGTAATTCTACAAGCTTAAATTTCATGCTAGTCCCAAATGTGATGCCATACATATTAATTCTATAGGAAAGCTAATGTCCTCTAAACAACAGCACATTTATTTTATTTTTACTCTTCTTACAGGTCTCTAGTCTTTGGAAGCTACTGCTAAAGGTAAATTATGCAATTAAAAAGTTGGATTGTTTGTCTTTGTACACTTTGATACAAAAGACAGTTAGTTAAGAGAGCTATCTGCATCTGTAACCCCACACAGGATCAGAATAATAAATCAACAGCGACTACAAAATTGGATACCTTTTTTAGTTCCAGACAGAAAGAGATCTCCTGTGTTGTGCTAATTTCTCAATCAACTCCCATCCAGCAAAATGAATGCTGCTGTGAAGGATTGCTTGCTGTTTTAGCCTGTAAATCTCCCATATATCAAGAAGGTATTCTGCTTTGCAATGCTTATGTATAGAAACTGCGTCCTGGCATAACTGAGCACTTATTCACTTACATCAGTAGAAACTGTATGTGCTTCTGCAAAGTTTGAATTTTGCCATGGTCTTCACAGAAATGTAAAAATTTTATGTTCATTGCAAAGATGATATTTCATCAACTTGCGGGTAGTTCTTGAAAAATAATGTAATTTTTCAGCTTCAAGGAAAAGAAAGAAGATGAGACAGACATTAGTCATGTCTCTTAATGTGCTTCTGGAAGGCACTCAAGTACTAGGGTGGGAGAGGAGAATCTATATAAGACAGAGCTGTGCAGTGTTTTAAAATATGTCTTGTGATTTTTTTTTTTTTTCTGCCAAAACAGGTTGTCATGAGCAATGTTAATGCTGGAAATAATTTTTCCTAATTTTAAGTGATGATTCATTCATATGACAGTATATGTGCTGGGTATGTCTTTTGTTGCCAGCACATTTTTATACAGATTTCATTTATTAACCACAGGGCCTCAGGAAGCCTGTTCACTTCTATGAGGTAGTTGAAAAGAATAAGGTCTAAGGCACACTGAGATAGTGAAAAGATAGACAGAAGATTGCTATTGCAAGCTATTACATGCTCTGTATAGGCTTAAATGGCAGATTTCCAGTCCATGGATCACACTTCAGCTAGTTTTCATTTTTAAACATTATTTGTAAACTTAGGATGCAAGATAGATAAGTAACAGTCTGCAAATGAAGTAAGAATTGTTTTAAAATATTTTGGCAATGATAAGACAACTCAGTCACAACGTGAAAGGACAGAATTGCTAGAGTCCATTACTGAAAGATAGGAACAGCTTGCAGATTAAAAATAATGTCTTGTTAGCTCTCAAAGTTCTTTTCCTATTGCAAGCTGACATTCTCACTCTATTTTGACGTAGGTAAAATAGTGTCAAAATGAAATTCAATACGGGAGCTAATCTATTTCGAAAGTGATAACTAGTTGTCACCGTCAGTCAGTGGATCAAGATAAGGAATAATATTGTAGCATGGCTGATGTAATAATTGCTTTTAACAAAATATATGCACAAATACCTAGAGGCAATTTTTATGGACAGAAGTTTGTATTATGTTGGAGTGTATATTCTAAGATCATTCCCAGCCTGATAAGTTCTCTGCATTTTCCTTTCCTCTGTAATTTAAGCAAAAGCAATGTCTGACTGTAGGACAAGATGCAAAGCTAGAAACTGTTTTCTAATTCCTAAAACCAAAAATATATCAATGAACTCTAAGACCAAAAAGACGAAAAGAGAATTTCATTTAATTATCATATATTCTGCACAACTTTCCTTTTTAGCAGAACTTGAGACCTGAAGCTATTCCATGGTGCACTGATGCACTGGTCAAGCAGTCTCACTGTTAGCTGAGAAAAAAACAGTGATATATACCTGATTTTACATGGGCTTTCATATAAAACACTGCTCAGGGTGACATCCTGATTTCATCCATCATTGACTAACACCCAAACCCTACTGGCAGTTTCCACCATAGCCTTGTTCTCCTTCTTGTGGGGGCATTGCTTTTTCAAGAGCTCTAAGGATTTAGATATGTAAATTCTACCAGTCTTTACCATTCTACCACAATGTATCATTTACTGTGAAGATGTACACATATTTACACCCTATGCAGACTTGGTGTACCTAATTTATTGCAAATCGTTGATCTTCCCAGTCCTAATAAGGCTGATAGTAAGAGAAAATTAGAATACATTTTAACAGACCATGTTTTTTTGAGAGAAAGATTCTTTGGGTTTTTTTTAGGTACAGATACTTTCATTCACTACAAATATCAATGTCAGCCTTTTCCTGCATCCTGTCTTTCTTTGTTCAAGAAGTCATTAATGAAAAAAAATTGCTTTGGTGAAACCTTCATCTTTTTTGCAGCAAAGACATTTTCCTTTTCTTTTCTCTTTCTTGAAAGATATTCCACAATGGCATCAATTAGTAAAAGTTGTGATTTATCTCAAGGAAGTTCATGTGAAATTAACCTCTGTGGATTTTATGCATTTTCATTTTCCAACTGCTTTAGGTTTCTGGAGACTTTCTTTAAACAATAACTAGCCTTACAAAGCAAAAAGAACTCAATTTAACTTCCTGATTGAGAAAAAAGTTGCTGTAGGAGAATATTTACAGCAGATGATTTTTCTCCCCTAGTTTTGACATTACATTAGTTTTTTATTCAAGAGCAAACAAATTGCTTGCATAAGGCTACCAGTGCACTGGTATTACTTTTTAGTCAGTCTGAATAACTAATTTTAAAATTCCCTTATAGCTTTAACCTTTAAAAACATTCAACAGTCACAACTGGGAAACAAATTTCATCTCCCATTAGAAAAAACAAAAGCTGCAGTGCGATGAGATTTGTTGAAAACTGCTCTCCTTTTTAAACTAATTTTGAATATATATACATTGCATTTAAAGCCAAGAAATACAAGTCCAACAATTAAATATGCCCTAAAATTGCAAATTTCAGAATAGATGATTTATATCCTCCAGTTAGTTATGTTTCGGGTATGTGTGAAATTACCTAGCTATTAATGAATAGCTTTCTAGACTGTCCCAGACCTGTAAATATCATGATATTAAAAAATCTTGTGGATGTTACTAAATTGTTTAGAAGCCAGTGCAGTCTCAAAGGTTGTGAATAAGGATGAGAGTTTCTTCCCTCTTTAATCCCTCTGTTTCTCAGACCATTGCAAGACTTGGTAACAGCAGATAATTCACTGTGATCTCCCTGACTCCTATCCACAGTCTGTGACTTCTTGCCCCTTAGGGGTCAGGATATTGCAAGAAAAGGGTGAGATACAAGGGGAGAGGAAACCACTGAGACTTCATCCTTAACCACTCCTCACTGTGGAGCACAGAGACAATGCAAACAGGACTGTTGCAGTCCGACACGAAAGGAAGAGCTTGACTCCAAGCAGAAAGAAATCCAGAAAGCTAATTTATTAATTTCACACAACCCTTTTTATAACATGCTGTGCTAAAGAACCATATAATTGGTTAGAAAAGACAACACTTCTCTTCATTGGTAAAATAATAGAAACAACATCTGTGAGGTAATTATTATGAGAAACCTAGAAGTGTTTATGAAAGATAGAAGACTTATTTACTTTTCACTGTCCTTGAAAGGAGTCCTCTCACAGAAGGATCAACCACTAATCGGACTGAAAATATCACGAACTCAGAAAATCAGACCCACACAGGACTAAGCTAAAATGAAGGATGTGAGGATGGGGAAGAAACACAAACACATCTGTGATGGGCTGGGTTGGACAGGGTGGATCCGGTGCGGGAAAACCGAAAAAACGCTATTCTGCTTTTTATACATCAAGTGCCATTATCTCAGTGGGAACCTAATTTGACAAAGAATTTAAGGCATTATTTAATGCCAAAACACAGAGGATCTATTGTACAAATTAACAGAGTTAAAGGATCTGTCATCTACTCAAAGCTGATTACATGCATTGATAAAGGCTTATAAGACTTTATTCTGCAATGCCAAAATCAATAAGAAGATTTTCAACAACCTTTAAATGCAAAATCTACTGTTTTTTCATTGCAAAGGGTCATTTGCCAACACTTTAGTGTGTATGAAAGGGAGACTTCATCCTGCCAATGATTCTATACAGACACTGCTGCAACTATCTGAAACACATTTTGCACAAGGAATATTAGACATTGCATATACTTTTTCAAGTCTTTACTGCACTCTAGAATCTCAATTCTGTTTCATGTGGTACCTTGTACAGATAATATATCCTTGGCTATAAATATAAAACCTGAAATTCCCAAGATGCCCTCAAAGAATTCATTGAACTTGGAGCAATAACAAAGAAAGAAAATGCTTAGGAATAAACACAAAGCAATGAGATAGTTTTACTCATAATTTATATATACCGAAATAACTGTCCCTGAAGGTTCTGCTTTCATTATCAAGTGGAAAATGCCCAAGTGAAGTACTCATAAAACGTAAGCAAAATGTTACATGGCGTCAGAAGGTTACATTCCAGAATATTTATGAACAGGCATTTAAATGCTTACAGAAGTAGTATTGTCATGAATATCCATGACCAAAGAGAGAGATGTAGCACTTCATGGATATCTGTGAATTTCAGAATGATGAATTTTACATCATATGTTCATAAAAATGCATAACATCTCATGAAAGATTCACGACTCACCACAATTTCTTCTGAAAAACATTTAAAGCTTTCATGAAAATATTAACAATATATAAACTATGGGACTCAGTGCAACAATTGCTTTAAAATATAGAGACTGTACCATTCTTTGCTACATATCACTAGAGGCTATTAAACATCCAGTTCAATAGTTAAAGAGATTTACCATCTAAAATTTTGTATGGAAATTCCTTGCCATGCCTATAATCTACAACCATCTTCTAAACCCACACAATACAGGGAAGGGTAAGATGGACCAGAAGACGGGAAAATTAACAAAAAATTGCCTTGCTACACTCTAGATAAAATTTTATTTAGGATAATTTATATATTCTGTAAAATAAAATAATAATTAAAAAAAAACCCAAAAAAAGGAAAAAAAAGGCATTTTTTCACAAGCAGATCTGAAAACAGAGGCAGTATTTGCTATGACCAGACTCACTCCTGTGCTGTTCAGAGGTGTTGTGCTGAGGAGGAATGTGGCCCTGAAGTCACTGTGTGCCTTCATACCTGTTCTCAGAGTAGACAACGTGAACTGACTGCAGAAAGGAGGCAAACATGAGGAAGGAGGCTCTGGCAGGAAAACACTGAAACCTTCATAGACTTTTATTTATAATGGGGTGATCAGCCACAATTTGACAGCAGTGACACCGGGCTTTGGAGGCAGTAATCTCAGCCTGGGTTTAGGTATGTGAGGGATTGAAGATTGCTCACCTCTTTTAGCATAGTGTTTTCTTGATTTTCTTCCTCCCACTTTAAACAAAATACTACTGTGCAGAACTGTCACTGAGGTATTTGAAAAAAATTTCTTGAGCCTTATTCAGCTTCAAGAAAGCGGTGTTTTCTGAAAAATCTAGTGGATTTGATCCATTCAGTGAAGTACCCAGTAGGAAGTGCAGGTCTGAATCCCAGTGTGGAAAGGTGGGGTTTAAACAGGTCAAAGTGGCTGCGTCACAATATGTTTAAAATTAGAACTGCAGCTACTTTCATGTCACAATTGCAAATTTAGAGAGCTAAAACATATTTGCACAGTTGTATTTATACAATGTAACTGCTGTAAATCTGTTGCAGTTTGCCTTTCAATCTCATTTCACCTTTTCCCCTTTTTGAAGAAGGCTCATTTTAGTATTTAGAAAGAAATCTGTTTATTCCATAAAACCCCCCAAAATCTTTAGATGTTTGGCTTGAGACAGATACTACTGAAGTAACTGCAATGATTTCTATTTGAGCTAACCAGCAGAAGCCTGCTGTAAGAGCAGATAGAAGTTTGACTTCCAATGGAAATTATTATGTACATAAAATCAATTTTGTACATAAGTCTGCAGCTTAAGAAGTAATGAAGTCATGTTGATTGTTTTTACAGACATCTCTGAATGCAGCTAATAAGTTCTATTATGGTTTAGCACTACTGACAAAAAAATATGAAACTACCTCCAAGAAAATTTAACTATTTTTGAGGTCATCCAATTTTTTTACACCTACACTCAAAGGAACCTCAGGTACCATTAAGATCAAGCAGTATTAAATCCCAGCTGGTTTTCCAGTTTTTCCTTTACTATTTGGACACTGAGCACATTACTATTTATTACTGACATAATGTCGATGTGATTGAATTTCTTGCTTTTAAATTGTGCTACATGTTCAAACTTCACTGAAGCAACAAACTTCTTTTTAGTTTTATGATAGCAAATTAAGCTAACTTAAATGTTTTCAGTTTGTTAAAGGGATGATTTTACTTTTTTTTTTTTCCCAGGCAATAGTAGGAAAGTTAAGGACCAGCAATGGTCCTAGAGATTAGATCTGGGCAGTCAGTTACTTTAAACAAGGAAATGCATAAAATTCCACATTAAGGATAAGGTCAAGGATTAAGGTTAAGGATAACAGAGTTGGCCTCAAATAAGCTACAAGTGTAAAAAAACCCCCAACATTATTTTTAGAAGAAAACAGTCTTTCAGATCCTGCATCTGCATTCATGTGCTGGTAGAAAGACCTTGGGTCCCCTAAGGAGCTTTGTGAAGTCAATAAACTTTCCTACCTGGATGTTTCAAAGATCAGGGATTAAAAAACAAAGTCAGTATTTGAATAGCTTTAAAGCCAACACAAATCTTCATCTACAGACATCAGTTCACTGGATCAAGATGCTGTATGATTGATTTTTATCTGACCTACCTTCTCAACATAACGTTTTTTTTCTCTTACAAGGCTGTCTAGTGGGAAAGATTTTCATCCAGAAGGAAACTTCTGTCTAAGATATGGCACAATGAACTGAAAAACTAGCTTTACAAGGTTGGTATATATTTAGGGTCATGTTAGATTTCAAACAATATAATCTACTTTTTATTTGATTGAACTACACAAGAGTTAGCCTTAAAACTCCTAGGCCAAGTTTATTTGAGTAATTGTTTCCATTTATTAGCTGCTGTGTTACATATGATGTTTCCACCTAAATGGACATGGATATGCATATATATGGTAGGGAGACCAAAGTTTCATGCTTCTGCTGGTGTGCTGGTAAGTTGCTGGACATATTGAACATATTCACAAGAATATTTCAATGATCCCAAAGTCTGGTGACTCTCCAAGCAAACAAATTATATACTTGACTTCTTCCTAGGGTTTTGTGAGAAATAAGGTGGTTCAGTGGGAGGTAGGAGTTTAGAAACTATATCTGGATTTTTGTATAGGGTCTTTATTTGTCTGTTGGGAGGGGCTCTTTGTGCAGAAGTCACTGAAAGTCCAGGCCTTCTGCCATGTACTGCTTCTTCCATATTCTCTGCAATCTTGAGACATTATTGACTGCCTTCTTTCCTATACATCCCTCTCCTATGTCCTCATCCCTCTCTCACAGTCATATGTAATCCTCATACTACATGTTTTTTACCTGAGAGCTTGATGGGGAAGCATAGGTATAGGCCATGTTTTCCACATTAGCATCCAATGCTTCCTCCTGAGTTGTAAGTGGAGACTCTGTGTCACTTCTGGTGGCAAGGTCTTTTCATTCAGTCCTTAGAACTGTTGCTGGACACTATTTCCTTGTGTAATATTTGCATGTTATTCCAGCTTGTTTAGCCACAACATTAACGCTGTGGTGTGAACATTTGGGATGAAAACTCCACTAACTGCTTTTCCCAAATAAATCTTGCCAGCTGAGAATTACAGCCCTGTGAGATGAGATTAGGAGAACAAGTTGAAAAGCTGATCAATCCTACTGGGCAGCAGGCAGTGAAGGGGCCAGGCTGACCTGCGCTGACTAAAGGCCTTGTACTTGCTTTCCTCCACTACACTACTGGAGAAACCTTAAAATGAGGCAGTACAGGTCAAATGAGAAAGCAAAATTAGAGAGGACAATAATAGTTGGAGAGAAGATAGAGAAACAGGGAAATGGAAACTGAATGAAACAGACAAAGTGATAAGAAGAGAGCTCAACTTTAGTTTTCCAGATGTTTCTCAGACATAGTCTATCAATACTGCCAAAACAATCACCCTTGAACAAACAGGCAGACAAGGGTCTCAAAACCTTAATGTCCAGGTCACACATTGATTCACTTCAGATACCCAACCAAGGAACCTTGGCATGAAGCCTTGCTTCAGTTCTGCCTTTATGTTCTCCATGGGGAGAGAAAGAAGGATTTAGATCAGAAGTCTGGCTTGGGCTTTAAATTTGGGGCTCACCTTCACAACCTGAAGGGGCCTGTCCTTTATATCAAACCCACTGGATTAGGGCCAGCATTTTCCTTTAATGCATGCACAAATACATGTCTTGTTGCTTCCATTACTGCATTATCTGAAGGACTAAAGTTTTTAGTGGTCTGGTGAGATATGAATGCTTATTTTAAGAGATTGTAAAATAATTCATCCAATAACTTCTTTCTTTATTAGTTTCTCTAATGTATGTATGCTTAGTCTTTTGGGAGAAACATTCAGACATTGGACAGAATAAGCGTCAAACCGTACAGCTTGAAGAAATAGGGATTCCTTTGAAAAGGACATAAGAGAGAACATGCTTTCTGTTTTTTAACTGAGACACCATTCAACATTCTTTAATGAGGACCTTAATAATTGTGGAAAGACATGCAAACTCACAATAAAACACTGATAACTTCTGAAAAACATAGATGGTAGGTATGTTACATGTTAAGTGAGACTAATTACCCTGCTTTTCTGCCACAATAATAAACTTCGTAAGTACATTACAATTTTATGTAGCCTGGATGACCTTATATTTTAAGTGCTTCACATTTACAAACCATATAATTAGAAATGTGTTTCCAATAGGTGACTTTTATATTAGGGGTCAGCATTAAATTGTATACCCATTGTCTAGAAAATATTCACAATTTTCACTGAAGAAGCATTATTTTTTTAGTCACACGTTTCTCTCTTGCAAAGACCATATGTTCACTCAGACTTACCCATAATATGTGCATATATAATACATTTTAATTGATTTTTTTATGTTATAATGTCACAGTAACAGCAATAGGTGCTGCCTACCTAATACATATTTATTCATTAAGAACATTAATTAATATCATGTTTTATGTATAGTTTATACTGTAAGTCCTTTAATACAGTAAAACTCAATTAAGTAGCTGAAAATGTAACTGTAGAGGGTACTGAAAATCTTTTTTGTTGATTACACAGAAACAGCAGCTTTTGTCTATAGAATCAAGAACTATAGTGAAATATTTAATAACACCGTGAATACCTTGCATTTTTTTTCCTCTTGTTGCTACTACCTGGCTTTTTTTTACTTTAAAATGGACCTCCTCTAAACATTTTTACTTATTCTGAGAAGCCATCAAAGTTTGTATACCAGTCACAGTCTCTGAGTATTTCTAATCTAGCTGAAAGTCACAATTTCTTATACTCTGAGCATCAACATAACTTATGAAAAATGTAAATCATTTCAGCATTATTTTACTTTGCTTTGTTGATTTTTGGGGAGGTTGGTTTGTTTGTTTTTTAATTTACTACACTGTGGGTACTACCTAAGAACTAAACACGTTCCTACTTTGCAGAGCAACTATTTTTACTGCTTAAACATACCTCTGTCTCTGGAAAATCTCAGACCTACTCTCTATTTCTTTTTCCTTTGTGATGTTATGAAGTTTGACAGCAAATAAAAAATTCAGTCTCACGTTGTTTTGCTGCTGGCTGATACATTGGCATCAGGTCCAAAGGGCCTCTTGTTATCCTTCAAAGCCAAATGTGAGAACATAAATACATGGTCTGCTCTGCATGGATAGAAAAGCCAGAGGCACAAATCCAGACCCACCAAGAGGAACTAAAGGATTAGAAAAATATACACATTTCAATCCTTTGAATTACTTCTGTGTTCTTGAAGCAATGCATAGGCCTAGACTTGACAATGAAGAATTTAATCATATTTCTTTTTTTAATATAAGTAGTAAGGTCATCACTGTTATTAACTTAATCACATATATAATTTAGAACATAACATAAAATTTAGAAAGTTCAGGCAAACAAGGACATGGAAAAAAGATGCCTGTTCACTAAAACTTTTTCCAAAATGTCAGGTAAGCTTTAAAAAGACATAAAAGTAGAGAAATATTTTTTTAAAACAGATGTAGGAGAGGGAGAACTTCTGAATTAATAAAAACAGAACAAGTGACTAACATTGCAGCCTAGTAGGCAGCAGCCATTTGCGTCTGCTAATCTGTGACATGGAATAAAAGGATGGGAACAAGGTAATATTGCTTCATTTAGATTATTGTTAATAGGTTTAAATCTTTGCTGATATTCTACTCCTTTTATTTCTGCTATCTTGACCTGAATTGTATGTGGTCTATAACACAAACCTGCTTCCCTGAGCATGTTTACCCGATCTTTCTTTGAACTGCTGAAGGTAATGAATCTCCTTCCTGCAGCCCCAACTGCTGCATTCAGTTATCATCAAGCACAGGCATCAACTAGAGCTCTAATCTTGCTCTGATGGATGGAATACTAACCTTTCACAAGATTAGAGACACAAGGTGCTCTAGAGATAATAAAATTCAAATAGGTTTATTTCAAAGGGCAACTCAATCTCGATTTTGTTCATGGGTCACTTGACAGATCATTTGCCAATGTAGTTTTTGTATCCTTCTGCATCTGGCTTCTGTGCAGTGCTCCAACTATTTCATATTAAGTGGGCACGAAGAGGCAGAGTTCGGCAAGGGTCTGGCTTGAGCAAAAACAGCAAGGAACTCATTCTGCATGGAGCTGGCAACTTTACTGAAAGTTCATCTCCCGAGGGCGGTGCTTGGATGGTGGGAAAGCTTTTCTTACCATTTTCAGGAATGCATAGAAATAACAATCATGATAAGCATCTTGAACACTTTGAATTTTAAACTCCTGTTAGATCAAAGAGCAAAAGTCTTGCAAGCATCATGACAGCCAGCTGTGCAATATATGCAGTAGCTGTGACTAAAGAGATTTGTAGTTTGCGAGCAACCATTTTTAATGTGCTTGTCAAATCCTTCTATGCTAAAGTGTTTACAAATCAAATATTTAAGTCAGGTATCTACAGGCATGAAGATAAAGCTCTTACAGGTGCTAAAAAAGATTCCTCCAGATGACAGCTGTGGTGTTACATACAGGAATTATGATCTCATGAAGGCAAAATAGGTGAAAATTCCTGCAACTTTTGTGGTTTAACTTGTCTCTCTTAAATATACCAATTGACCTAGCTCTGTGGTTTAACAGAGCAAAATTAAATTATTACAAGTAAACTGCTTGGAGAACAAATATTATTGAAGCCAGTGAGCATAATGTCTGGCCTTCATTTAGAAGAAGGACAAAAATAATTAAAAGGCCCATATAAACCAGACAGCTAAAACTGCAGGTGTATAAATTGCACACAAACTACAGCACATCAGTGAGTTAACCAGGAATTTGGAGGCTGGTTTGTGTGCACAGATGCTAGCAGCTGGACTTCTCTCCAGGAGAAAAAAAAAAAAAAACAGAGAGAGGGAAGAAAATGCATCATAAGCACACACAAAGAGAACCGGAGAAAACTCAAAGAAAGTTGGAGGGATGTTTTATGCTCCAATCCAGGACAGCACTAAAAAAGAGTACGGTCTAGGAATTTAAAAAAAGAAAAAGTCAAAAATATTAAACCCTGTCTTTCTCTTTTTACAGAACTTGTTTCTTGCATATTTTTTATAGGGACAGAGAATTTAGAACAACAAACCCTTTGGAGGTAAGATAGCGTGATGATAACTAAGCAGGACACATTTCATGGCATATGAATCTACAACACGCACTGGACTAACTCTGAAATCTGGAAACTGGACAATAAAGTTCAAAAATTTTTTTTTTTTTTTTACTACTTTTAAAGCCTTAGAAATACATGAAAAATGTATTCTCATTTTGGATGTTTTAGGTGTGACAGCTCATAAACTAGTCTATTCCTAGAATTGCAATTGTATCTCTAGAGTCCATTTACAATGTTTAAATTTCATAATTGAGTGAGTTCTTAATATTTCAAAACTGTTTCTGTTTTCATTAAGTTTTCATAGAGACAGGTCACTTGTCATTGTTGTCTTTTATAGTAAGCTCTTGAAACTAATTTTATAATAAATGTTTTTAAAAATTCCAGAAATAACTGACTAAATATGAACCCTGTGATTAATTCAAGAACTTATGCATTTATGGTTTCTTTCTCTTGCCCCAGTAGTAGGAATAAGGCATTAATTTTCTGGAAATATGTGCAAAAGTAATCTTTAGGCATGCAAGGTGGAATCTATACTTGAGGATTGAAATCTTTTAGTTAGAGGATATGAATTTTTCAGGTAATCATCTGTCTTTGCCACTTCACTACCAACTCTATCAACCTGTATGTAATTTTCTACCCATAATAGATGCAAAATGGGCTATTAAATTGCCACAGGATCATAGAGACCAGAGAACAGAGAATTAAGTTCTGTGTTACCTGTATTGTTCACACAAAAGGGGACTACATCAAATCAAGACCTTTCAGGAGTATCAAGGCTCCCAATCAGCTGCTGTGCAGACGCGTGTGATGACTAACAACGCAGGCTACACGCAGATGCTGTAACTCTCCCATCAGTGAGGGGCTGGGATGGAGGAAGCAGAGAGGGGGAAGCAGTCACTGTGATCAGCCTGTCAGACTAATCCCTGACTTGCCTCAAACTTTTAATTATGGAGTTTTTACTAGTATGTTTCATCCTGATAGCATGTCTGCATACTAAAGGCTTTGAAATCTCCAGACAGTCTATGTGGGTGAGATAAAAAAGCTGAAGACACATAAAGCTGGACAGGGAAGTGTGACTGTGGAAATAATTTTAAATTATGTCTTGAATATAGTGTGTATTAAAACTTGGAAGATTTTAGCTTTCAGAAAAGCAGTCATTCAAATAAACCAGGTGTTTCTTCTTCCAAGTTTTACATACAACGAAATAGCTTTTTACTGCAAATCAAAATACATCACATAAAAGTACCAATACTGGTGTGGCAGGCTGTCAGGTAATATAGTATACCTGCAAATAAAAAAAATTACTGAGGAGCTCATCCTTTGGTTCAAAGCCAGGACCAGCTGCCTGGAAGCATGAAATCTAGCATCAGATCTAGTTCCAAAGATAACTGCTGAGCTGACTGTTCAATAATCATTTTTTTTATAAAGCTTGATCTGCAAGCACACACAAATAAAGTCAAAGGACTTAATTTGATTTAAATGCAGCTGCCCTAATCACAGAGAAACAACCACGATAGTCAGAAATATCCAGACTAAGCTTTTTTCCAAAGAACAGCACTTGGCCTAAAACACATAACATTACCCTCTTCATCCTTAACTTTGAATTTTCTTGCTTTGGTGGGATTAACTCAGACCCCTACCATTATGTTAATGTAGCTTTTTGTGGTTTAATTACAATGTTTCCTCTAGAGTGTAACATAATAACAATTAATCAGCTAGTTCTTAACTTCCACAAAAGGAAACATCATCTGTTATTATCTATGCTGCTATCCTGCCACAATGTCAGCAGAGCTAAAAACAATTATACCACAAAAGCTACATGCAAATGGTGTCTGCAGCTAAAACAAATGAAAGCCAAAATCCCAGTCTCATTCCTGAAATTGTCCTTTGTTCACTCTTTTATATAAACAGCACAACACTAAAATTATTAAAATTAATAATGGTAGGGATGTCCTAGCAACACACAGACTAACTGATGCAAATTGTGGATGGAAAGTCATCTAAAGAAGCAGAATTTAAAGTTGATGCTATTTCAGGATTTACTGCCTTCTTCTGTGATATCTAGATGCAATTCTCTAGTTTATTTTTAGGTCATACTTATTTTGCAGAGCCAGGCTGATTATATTCGGCAGAAAAAATCATTAATGGATGCAGATAGTAATTGACATGATAGATTAAAACAATGCTTTTGAAATACATGAATGTGAAATTCAAGAAATGCATTAATTAAAAAATGGAAACAAGATATTGGACATTCACAGCAAATGATGAAACAAAAAAGTCACTGTGAACATCCAGCATTTAAAAATATGAAAGACTCAATTCTATCAGCAGTGAAATATTCCCAGGTTAAAACTCTCTCCTCAATGTGGACTGAGTACAGAGATAGAAAATATTTTTATGTAGCTGTATGGCAGTGGGAAATGAGCAGTGAAATTCTGCTGCTGTTGTTACTTTTCTTCTTCCAGAGAGTAGTTTTCTCTAGGGTGCTATTCGACTCTTAGAAGTCACCACAAAAAATGGCAGTTCGAGTCAACAGATTTGTTCAATGACAAAATATGTTCTTAGCACTCTTTAGTCCTGTTAGCCCTGCAGCAATAACAGGACAGAGGGGGCAAAGAATGTACTAGTAACTTTTGTTAGGCATGAAGAATTACTTCCTCCCTCAAAAACAAAAAACCAAAACAAAACCAAAAAATATATTAAAAAAAAAAAGATGGTTGATTGTAAGACATAGCTGGAAAACTATGGGAATTCCCATGAACTGCTTCCCAATCCTAGGTATAGCTACTGCAACGTGTATAACATCGTACCTGTGCAAGCAGTTTTATAGTATGTTTAATTATTTTAGAGAAGTTATGGTCTTTGTAATTCATCATATTTCTTTTTCTTAATTATGTATATTGAAGTATTCGGTGGGGTTTTAGGACTCCTGTTTGGAACATTAGCAGATTCCTGTAATGGATGGACCTTAACACCTGTTGTATTGCATTCTTTAATTTCTAGCTATAGTAAGGTTCAAAATTGCGATCTAGCAGCCAAATTTTATTTAATATTCTCTAACGTTAACTGCGGTATTACACACATAAAGCCTTTCTTTGCTTGTGGACTGTTCATACCAGCTTTTCAAATGTAACCCATTCTCCTCTCTGCTGCGCAAGACACAAAGAAATATAAATCTCACATTCCAACAACAGCTATCCCTTCATTCATTAGTAACAAACACCTGTAGCAGCAGGAGCCACATACACTTTAACTGGTGTGGTTTTGCACCTTTAAATTGCTTGTCATCATAAACAAATGACAGCAGTTCAATGAGAGAAAAGCAGCATGAAGGCTGAAGCCATTTCCAGTGCTTAATTGCCATTAAATAAAACTAACAAGTGATTAAAAAGATAAATCAAAAGTTTGCAGAAAGACTAAAGCATTCACTCAGTTTTACAGTTTCATTTGAGCTACAAACATGTTATACACCCATTTACAAAACAATGAGCTCTTACAGTTTATGAAAGTTTAATCTCTTGGTTTATTGCTTTAATATATCTAGCATTGGTAAGGTTTACTTTAGAATGAACTGTCTGACTATATGATGTTGATGTTAGTTTTTACATTCTGTCTGCAAATGGAATGAATAACATAGTAATTGTACTAATCTATGAAACAATTAAAGTAGGGGTAATTGCTGCTTCTCTCATATCTGCATGTAAAATAAAAGAATTAATATTTTATCATTTGGCAATGCTTCTTGTTAGTGCACTATTCTGAGATCCATTTTTTGTTTGGCCACAGCAACTGCTGAAAAAGTTATGCAGAACCAAAATGCACATTGCTAGTAGACTTGTGCTTAAGGAGCCTATCATCTTAGGCTCACATGTCTAGTAAAGCTTTGGTCGAATAACATCAACAAGAATAAAAAACCCAACCCAAACCAAAGAACCCCAACCATATTTCGTAAAGTAATAACCTCATAATTTCAGAAAATAAACAAACAAATGGGGATTTGATGATAAACTTCCTCCTTCCCCTAAAATTATATGTTTGTCCTTGGCTGAGCTATAAAATGACAAAATTCATTATGATAACAAGTAATTGTAGCAGTTGTTATTAAAGAGGACTTTAAACACAGGTTTAAAAAGCTCAGAAAACAAACTGTGTATGTGCTTTCACTGTTGTAAATTATCCTATCATTTCTGAAGGAAACCAAAAACCATCCTGAAAACTATTCCTTTTTTGATTCCTACCTCGTCTAAGAACATATTGATCTTGGCATTTGAATTGATTTTTATTTTATTTTTTATCCACTATTTCAGGAAACTGCTAATGACATGCTTTTAACTTCCTGAGTGTGTTTTAATGATGTGATGTGGGAGACTGTCTCTTATGCACCTTGGGGATT
Source organism: Cettia cetti (assembly GCA_013401135.1). Taxonomy (NCBI): domain Eukaryota; kingdom Metazoa; phylum Chordata; class Aves; order Passeriformes; family Sylviidae; genus Cettia; species Cettia cetti. The sequence goes on along the minus strand of VZUI01051164.1, from coordinate 9,399 downwards.
GGCTTTGGGGGAAAAGAAAGATCAGAGAAGGGAAAAAGGAAGATGCTGGTCCTCTGAAGTGTAATGTCAGAGCTGTTTCCTACCTTTCAAAGCTGTAAGGTCTTTTACTCATTTACTGTTTCATTCTGCTTCTCATTTGCACATCAAGTCCTGCAACCTGAATTTGGTTATCTTTAATAGATGGGCTACAAGGTCAGCAGTAAGAGCCAAAGCTTCCATGGTCTCTTCAATTCACCATGTGCACACAAAGCAACCACTGCAAACCTCTGGAAAGATTTATGCTCCATATAACTACCAAGATTGAGTTTCACTTCACCGTGTCTCTAAATGAAATAATAGAATTATTTCATAAGTGGTTTTTGGACTAAGGGACTCAGCATAGTAACTCATATACACATAGAGAATCACTGAATCATAGAATTGTTCAGTTGAAAGAGACCTTAGAGATCATCTGTTCCAGTCCCCCTGCCACGGGGGATCATATAGTATTAATTTTGAGTAAAGCACACAGGGTTTTTTCCCACGAAACTTTGCTAAAAATGTTGATAATGCAAGATGTGCATAAATAAAAGGAAAAAGAAAAGTGTTTTGAAAATAAAATACAATGTTTATACTAAATTATAGAAGTAATATCATTCACACAGTTGTTTTGGAGCTGGAAGTCTGGAGCCTTAAAGGAAAGATTATACTCATCACTATCCAAACCAGTGAAAACCACCATCAATTAGGAAGAATTATGATTAGTTTTTTTTACTAAGCTTGTGACTGACCCTTTCCACGCAAGAAAAATAACCTCCACAAAAACCTGTGCCACAAACAAACAAACGCCAGGAACCCAGGAACTGAGGAGGATGCCCAAATCAACCTGAACTGTGCAGAATCACAGAATCAAAGCAATTGATTATTTCTCATTTACCACTCAGTATGACTCCTAACAAATAATCCCAGTAAAGTCAGTGGTACAAGATTATGTGGCTCTAAAACTTTGAGGAAAATGGATAATACTGGTCACGCTAACATTATTGTATATCTTCCATGCTATGCTCCCATGAGTGGATGTTTATGAGTATACTAGGGACACAACTTTTTAAATTAATATTATACATTTTTATAAACACTTATGTACTTAACCACAGAAATCTTTAGTAAGTGAGCATAAAAATACAGACATGTGCATCATTAAGAATATTTCTTGATATTTTTTATAAAACCTCAGAAATTAATAAACCTATGACTCATAAAATAGACACAATTACCAACTCATTGACATATTTTAAGGCTTCTGTTCATTGAGATCCACACTTGTAAACTTTAAGTGCATACCTGTTCATGACAAAATAAATGTAACCGTAAAAATCTTAAACTGACCACCCTGGAGCAACTTGCATTCTAGGCCTCTTCTAACTGCATAGACTACAAAAGTTTTAAATTAATTCCTTTTCATAAAAGTGCCTAATTGGCAAGAAAATGTTTATTTTTACAAATACATCATCAGAATTTCCAACTGATTTGTTATTTTTAGATTGCCATTTTTCTTCACTCATCATCATCAATAGTATTTTAGATCTTTATAGTGACTGAATGTTAAATTTTCATTGCGGTCTTAATCTCTTATGACTCCCCTTTCCTTTTTTGTTCTGAATGTTTATTTCCCTAATACATGACTTCTGAACTATCTCTGGTGAAATACCTGAGAGTGATAGAGAATAGCATTTCCCTATGTGCTAATCTATTACAGCTGAAAAGAATCCAGTTTACAATGATCAGCTTCTAAACAAGAAGGAAAACAATTATAAAATTAGTGGAGGTAAAAGCTAGTAAAAATATCTTTGGTTTACTGATGGAAGTAGAAAATAATGCCAAAATTTTCCTTTACCTTCTCTTTTCATGTAAAACTTTACCCATAAAGAGAGTAGATTTAGGCACAATATTAGGGAAAAAATTCTTTACTGTGAGGTGGTGAGGCAGTGGAATAGGTTGCATAGAGAAGCTGTGCACGTGTGGATGCCCAATCCATGAAAGTGTTCAAGGACAGGTTGGATGGGGCTCGGAACAACCTGATCTAGTGGAAAGTGCCAAGGGGTTTGGAATTAGATAGACCCCTTTAAGGTCCCTTTCAACCCTAACAGTTCTGTGATTCTGTGTTTAGCTAACATAAACTGTGCTGCATGGGGAAGAAATGTGAACGTGTGCCCACTTTCCCTGACAAGGTATAAAGGTGGGTGAAGCTTGTGCTAATTCTGCATGGTTCAGTAAAGACATACTTGCTCTCTGATATGAAATTCCTATTTCCATTATTTTGTCACAATTCATGACACAGGGGCACAAATAATGCAGTATTCATTTTGATAAGTCCGTGTTTATACTGCAAGGTAAAGAGTGAGGTTGGGAAAAGGTTTGATTAGTGACTCAATTATTTAAAAGATTGGTTTCACATCACTTAACTTGTCATGCTGTTAGTGCCAATACCTGTATCCAAATTGGTCACAGTAGAGTCCCTATTTAGTTAGGGAGTTTAGTTAGTGCTTCTTAGAATGCAGATGTGGAATGCAATTTAGAGACATAGAAACTACACCCTGAAGTGCCTATTTGTCTTAATTGACTGTAAAAATACTAAGAGTGAGCAGTGCAGATGTCCACAATGTACATGGTCATGTGAATCCCACTCAGTGTTTGCTCTTCCTATTTGAAAGCTGAAGTTGTGATTATCTGTCAAAGTCTTCAACCCTTTTATTTACTTGATCTATCCAGAAAGCTCAGATAAAACTTGGTCTGATGTTGAGTCCAAGTTAAGTGTTCCCAAGTTTTCCTTTCCAAGGGCATTCAAGCTTATTAGAAGCTATTTTCAACTCTGGGAGCTTCTGAAGCCTTTCTATAAAGGAAAAAAAACCAAACAACAACAACAACAAAAAAAACCAACAAAAAACCAAACCAAATCAAAAACTCAAATCAAACCAAAATGTTAGCTCTGGCAGTTGTTTGTACTTTTTATGGCATTACCATTGGGATTTTGATTCTGGCAGTCACACTTCTAGTCAATGTTTCTAAAAAATGATAATCACCATCTTAGAAATATGTCTCAAAATGACAGGACATCTTGCAAATCCTAGGGGATAGAAAAGGCATGGAAGCACGTGCTAATTGGTTTGATTGACCAGCAAATCTTCCTTTGTGATACCAGCCATTCCCTGCAGGGAACAGATACATTGTTTCTAACTTCAAGCTAACTATTATTGTTGGGATTTTCCATGAAACAGACCTTGTTGACCTGTAGCTGGAAAATATAGTAGGTGATAGCAGTTTGGGAAACAAACTGTCAAAGAATTGTTGTGCTGGAGCTGGATTAAAATAAGGTGAAACTTGTTATACTGGAGTTACATTTGTGTGAAAGGCTCTAGCAGTTGGTGATTTGATGGCTGAAAAAGAGAAAAAACTCCCAGTGGGCAGCAACAAGCTGGTGAATCACAGCTGCCTCCTGATGTTCATTTGATTATAACCACAGCTTATGAATGTCATAATTGTGCAGGGGTTATTTGCTAGTTAGGAAATCTGGTTTTCTATTAAAAAAAGGACAGGCAGAAAGGTCAATTGAAAGGAATGTGCAATGAATGGATTTAATTTATCTATGGTTGTCTTCTCAACACTTTGGAGAGAAATATAATAACAAATGAAGATTATCAGCAAGGGATTCATTGGTCATTTTCATGTGATCATTGGGATGAGCAAAAGAACAGAGAATCTGTCCTAGCACAGGATTCTAGAAAAACATATCATGCTTAACCTAACATTATGAAGGTTGGATCAGGGCCAGATATGATTACTCTCCAGTACATATGAACATTAAGCAACAGGGAGAAAATAGAGGTGTTTAAGATAATGGATAAAACAGGCATAATAACAAAAGGCCATTAATACAACTTGTCTATGAATTGGATTATTTCTATTAAACAGAATAGAGATTTTCTGCACAAAATTTCCAACAAAAGCAACTGGACAATAAAGCTGAGGAAGAGAAGTTTGCCCTATGGTATTTTGATTTACACTGAAAACTGGTATTATCTGTACAAAATATTCCGTTACGAATGCCTAAAAAAAAAAAAAAATCCTTCCCCACTAATATAGTGATGATTAGAAAACACTGGCAACACCATATTACACACATATAAGAAAGACTATTTTTTTTCTGTCTAGTTACTTTTCCTTGAGTTAGAAGACATTGATCCCTTAGTAGACAAAACCAGATTTTTTTAGTCATTAAATTGTAACGGATGAAATATTTTGTTTATTCCTGTAAATATTTATAACTTTTTTCAAGATAATTATTTGCCTATTACAAGAAGAAATATGCATAGAATAAAATTAAGCCAGTTTTCTAACTAAAATGAAGCCAGTTTTCTAATCTATTACTTATGATGTTAACACAGACTTTGTTTACACTGATAATTGTCCTTATTTTACATAACACATTTCACATATTTGGTTCACAGACAAAAAATCTACAAGAAAAAGCTCCACATGTCTGTAGGTATAATTAAGGCAAAATATATTTTAGAAAATTTTCAACTTCATAAAATATTCTGTCCAAGTACTGACTGGTTTTTCAGTCAGGTTTGCATTGTGCATTGCTATTTTTTCATAATCTCTTTTGCATATGAGATCCAAGCTTTCCTGCCTTACAGTATTTACTTAAGACGCTTTCTGACATAACTTAGCATATTGATAACATGCTCAAGTGGTCTCATCTATATCTCGTAGGAGATGTTGGGATCTCACGTTCCCATCCATCCCAAGACAGCACCACTTTTAAGAGTTAATACTTGTGATAATCTAGTAGATTCCAGAAGAAGGAAGCTTGTGTCTGGGGACACCATGGTCTACATTTTGTGGGCAATCTACCTTACATATTTTATTTTGGATCAGGCATACTCTTTCAATACACATACCCTCACCTTCTTTCACATGGCAGGATGGTCTTGCCTAACTGTGCAACTAGAGTCCTTTGAAATAAGAGCAAACCAGAAGATGTTGTTCTCTGTGAGCATAGCTAACCTGCTCCAGCTGGTAACTGGACCTCAGCCAAGAAAACAGCCTTTTATTTTTTTTTTTAGCTATGTGACTGAATTTGTGTATTTTGAGTACTTTTTTTGCTGGAAGATGTAAAGTTCCCACAGTATGCAAGAAAGAAAGAAACAAAGAAGTTGCAGCAGCAAAAATCATCATTTAGTTCAGGAACTGTGAAAAACATGTGTAATTAGGATTTTACAACAGTGTGATACCCTATGAGAAATCAACAGCAATTGTGATGCAACATCTGGTTCTTCCAAAGACATACATCCCAAAACAAAAGCTACTAAGAACTAAAATGTAGACAGAATAGCAAATGCACAAGGAGGAAAAGAGATATGTATTAGCTCCTGAATTCTACATTTGTTTGTTTGGTTGGTTGGTTGGTTGGTTGGTTTTAAGTTTGGTCTTTTTTTTTTTTTTTCTTCTATAGCACAAAGTCAAAACTTAGCATAATAAATGTCTAATCCTATGCAAATGTTCTCTTTTTTAAAAATATTTTTTCAGCTTGGTGATGCACGGTACAGATACCTATTTATCATTGCTAAGTGTGTCTGATATACTAATATGAGAAATCAAAAGACCCGGATCTCTGACTGTGTGGCTAAAACCAGAAGCACTTAGGCAGCTCATGTAAGCAATGCTGGCTTAAGATTTAAGGAAATGGTGATAAGTAGTGATTTTGTCTCAGAAATAAGCTGTAACTATGGAAAAGCCTTTTATGATGAGATTCCATAGGTTGTTTCAATTACCATTGGGTCACTATCTTAGGAGAAGTTAGTGACTTGCTACCATACATAATAAAAGTGAGTGAAATCACAGTAACCAGAGAGGAAAAGGATGTTTCTGTACATTTCCAGAGCATGTATTGACCATAAAAGGTGACAACTCATCCCTTTAATGCATGTAGGTATGAAAATCCCATTACATGCAGTATTTCATATTGCTGCCCTTCAGTACTATGCAACTATTTTTGTTGCTGCCTGTGGCAAGCAAGTACCCCTGTCTCATTTTACACAGCACCAGAGAAAAAGAATATCAGGTGCTAATGTAGCCTCAGATGTAGGTGTCCAGTGCTGAAATCCTAGTACTTACTTTGATTTTCTCTGCAGCTTAGCACACAACCTCCTGCAAACAGATACAAGTAATGTCTGTCTGCATTCTGCTTCAGCAGTTGCCAAGGTGCTGAAGTACATTGACTTTTCCTAAAGATCCAGCTGAAGAGGCTATTTGTTGGCCCAGCAGAGTGAGATGTCTGCTTGCAAAAGATCTGTACATAACTTTATGCTTAGATTCTCATCAGCATAATGGGGCTAACCAAACTGTGCATGCCTCAGAGAGGATTTGAAAGCTTTAACAACACAGCCAACCAGTCTATGAAGAACCTGTGTATTATAGCGACAGTAATCATAAAGTATACTCCAGGAAGTTAAAAGTTAAGAACTATACAAACATTTACTGCAGCCAAGCGGAAATATTTTTAATATAGCTTGGGGAAGGAAGAGCAAACGAATTTGAGCCTCGGAGTAAAATGCAGCACCACTGCTTATGTGTTTCTTCTGTCGTAAAATCTAACAGAATTGGATTAAACATTATCCCTTGCGCTTTAATCTCGGTTTTACAAGGTGTTGGTTCCTCGAACTGATTTTAAAGGATTTAAAACTCAAACCTGTTATCCTTAATAGTGATTCTAAACTTCAAAGCTTTGAGGGAAGAGAAAATAAGATCTGCTGCATAGTTGTTGAGATTAGAATTCTCAGTCAGTATTCATTCCTGTCATGTTCAGAAAGACCTATATGGCAACACGCTGGGAAACATGACATGCTGTTTGTGTAATTGAAAACTGAGAATTGAACCAGTAACTAGGAACTTTGGCTGTCCTGCTTGAAATTAGATGTACACAACAATAATAACACAGAGAGCTCAGGTTCAGGTTAGAAAACAGAAAGAATAACATAGACCACTTAGCCCAACATTTTTCTGAAATGCTGCTCAAAATTACTGTGGGAAAATAATGACCCTGCCCTGATAGTAATCTTCTTTTCCATTACTCAGTAACCAGAAGCTAAAAGTGGTTATTTAGGACTTTTGTTCTTATTAAAAGGGGTTAACTGTACTCACACGTGGGGGGGAAATGTTAGCACTATAACAAAAAACTACAATGACATGGGCTTCTTTTGAGAGTCCTGCAAAAACAGGAGCTTTTGCAAGAACCACAGGGCTCAAAAAGCACCAAAAATCACTTCGCTTACAAAGCTAGTTGTCTTTGTCCAGTCACCACCTCCACCAGAAAACTTTTTCAGTTTTTAATTTGGACTGTGTTAGAGATGCTTCTCTGCAACTCCTAGTGCTATGTTTCCTGAGAGAATCTCTATTAAGATAGGTAAATTTTCCCAAGTTAGTACCACTGTCCTATGAGGATTTCCCAAACTGTCTGGAAAGCATTGTATTGCAAGCAGCTCTAGTAGGCATAAAATGGGTGTTCCCATTTCCACTAGGAAGTTTAAGCTGGTAACTAATCCCAGGCACATTCCCTGTTATGAACAACTCCAACACTAACTCTTGGCATAATATTAATCCCCCATTCTGACTTAGGAGTATATATACTGGATAAGAACCTATCTTAGGTTTTCAATAAAATATTCTTAAAATCTCACAAGTCGAAATGACTTGTGAAGTTTTAAGGGGTGAGCTAGGGAGTGTAGCTTCAGAGCTATCACAAAAAAAAAAAAAAATACCTGAAGGGGTTTGTTGTTATTATTATCAATCCTTAGCAACAATTGCATGGCTTTCAGTGAGGGATCAGGTTAGTTATAGAAAAGATAAGTGCTTCTCTGGGACCTGCTGCCCAGCAATTGATGTGAAAAATTGAAAACCAGGCTAGCAGAAGCAAAGAGCAGAGTGCTCCTTCTCTGGACATGGTGGTGGGTGGCAGAAGGCAGCAGGAGCTGACTTTTCACATGGATTTTGCCCAGGAACATTTGTCACATTCCCATTTAAGTATCTGACTTTGACTGCTTGTTCTTCTTCAGTTATAATGCAGAGATATCAAGCCTTACTCTGAAGGCTTTGTATGAAGGATAAAAAAAATAAAGAAGGGAGAGAGGCAGACAGTGGGAGAGAAGACAGGAGAGAATTGGAAGTGCAATGTGGCATGTAAGAAGAAAACAACAAAAAGAAACAGAAAGAGTTACAGGAAATTTAAAATCTAGAAACAAAGGCTTGCAAAATATTAAAATTTCTTTCTAAATATGCACTTAATCCCTGACTAGCTGGATTTTTTTTAGTTATATAAAATTTCTTAGCTCTTTTAATCATAGTAAATCTACAGTGTAGTAGAGGAAGAAGTAACATGATTTGGCACAGATTGTTAAAGAGAGACTAGGAAAATATTTTATCCTTCAGTAAGGGAAATTAAGGGGTTACTAGTCTATTGGATATTGCTTCTTTATTTCGTTTCTCAAAGAACATAAGTCTGGTGCTGAGATATCAGTTTTTCTATATCATAACCTCTGAACAATCTTCTATACTCCACAAGGTGTTATTTTACAGAAACATAATCAACATCCCTAAATAAAGAAATGTGATGGAAAACACCAACAAAAACCCCTAAACCATAACAAGACGACAACAACAACAAAACCCAATGAACCAAACAAAAAACCAAAACCAAAGCCACATAAAAAGAACTCCAAACAAAACAACCCAAACCAAATACAGAACCAAAACAAGACCACAAATCCCCAAAATCAGTCTGAGAGCTTTCTGTTAGGGTTGGTTCCATATCCAGAACACTTGTATTAAGCAGCATACATTACTAAAAAGAAACCCAACACTTCACAGAAAATAAAATGCTATTCACTTTCACCAGTATTATTCTCCTCCCAGTTTCTGAAACTTTACAGGCATAAAAGACTTTGAACTTCTACTTTTGTCAAAGTTCTGAAACTTAAGGTCTATTGTTTTAACAACTAATTTCTGTGTATTTTGCGTAAATATGTTTTCCCAAATGTCTTCAGTTTTTTATAATTTCATCTTTTATAATTTAATTTTTGAGCTTGTTCAGCAGTCAACAAAATATAATTTGCATTATGACTCTTCCCTCAAATTCTTGAAAGCTAAAATTTTCCTTAAAAAAAATCAATTTATATGTAAATTATCACATATCTTTCTATAGCCCTAAATATTCCTCAATGCAAACCTTTTCAGCACAGATCCTCAGTATACCTGAACCCACTGAGAGTGCACAGGTTTTGATAATTCCAGTTTTCTTCCTTGCACCAAGACTTCCTGAGTGAGGGAAAAGAGCAAAATTACCAAGGCACACCACCCCCC
>VZUI01051162.1:0-34205 GCA_013401135.1 Cettia cetti | reverse complement strand
CCGGCGGTGCGCGGTAAACAACGGGGCGGGGCGGGGCGGGAGCGGGCAGCGCGCACTGCACTGCGGGGGCGGGTCGGGGGCGGGGCTTAGGCCCGGGGGCGGGGCCGGGGAGCCGTGAGGGCGCGGGGCGGGCCCGGCCGCCATTTCCCGCCTGGGGCTGCGCGGGAAAAAATAAATCACGGAGTCGGAATTGTTTAGGTGGGAAAAGAGCTGTGGGATCAGCGAGTTCGACCTGTGGGCCGGCGCCACTGTGTAAGCCACTGAGGGCCACGTGCGGGCTTTCCTTAAACACCTCCAGGGACGGGGATTCCACCACCTCACTGGGGCGTCCTGTTTATGTCTCTAATGTTTAATCGACTTTTCTGTGGAGGAATTCTTGCTAATGTCCAACTTAACCTCCCCTGGCGCAATGCGAGGCCGTTCCCTCTCATCCTGTCCCTGTTCCCTGGGAGCAGAGCCTGACCCCCCCGGCTGTCCCCTCCTGTCAGGGGGCTGAGCAGAGCCAAAGGGCCCCCCTGAGCCTCCTTTTCTCCAGGCTGAGCCCCTTTCCAGCCCCCTCAGCCGCTCCTGGTGCTCTAGAGCCTTCCCCAGCTCCGTTGGCCGTCTCTGGACCTGAATGTTAATGGGTTCATGGACAGGTATAAACCATCTAATTAGAAGATGTGTGGACTCAAGTATTTTTACAGGTGACTGTAAGGTGTCTTTTTCAGAAGCAAGTGTGCAGCTCAAATCACAGAATCACTCCATTTGGAAGTGACCACAGTGGGTCATCTGGTCCCACATCCCTGCTCCAGCAGGGAGGACCTCAGGAGGGCCATCCAGAGCACATGGCACAGGATTCCAGATGGCTCTGGAATATCCCCAGGGAGGAGACTCCACACCCTCTCTTGGCAATCTGTTCAGTGCTCAGCCACTGCACAAGAAGTTCTTCCTCATGTCCAGGGGGAACCTCCTGGCCATCAGTTCCTGCCTGTTCCTCTGGTGCCATTGCTGGACCCCACAGAGCAGAGCCTGGGCCGTGCTGTGAGCCCTCACTGCAGACAGGGACACACAGGGATGAGGTCTCCCCTCTCAGTCTCTCTTCTCAAGGCTGAACAGCTCCAGCTCCCTCAGCTTTTCCTCATACGAGAGATTTCCCAGTCTGTTAATCTTGTAGCCTCTGATGGACCCACCCCAGGAGCTCCATGTCCCTCTTGTGCTGTGAAGGTACCGATGTCAGGCTTCTCTCAGAGCAAATATCCTCTGTATTTTCCCTAAAAGGCATGTCTGCCTCTCCAGGAATTCCCAGTGCTGCTGCTTGCTGATGCATGAAGATATAAACTGTGGTGTACCTGTCCTGCTCCCACCCTCCTCGGTACCTGGCATTACCTAGTGCCTTGGGCCCCATGGTGGGGAAAGTACATGGGAAAACCCACCCCAAGTAATGGCTCTTTTGTGGGGCTGCCAGAGTGTAAAACCAAGAGAAAACCTTTTAAAAAGCATTGTGATGTATTTGACATAAATAAGGAATTGTAACCTCCTTTGCCTCCTAGAAAAAAAAAATCTAAAGTATATTCAAGCCTCTATTATAACCTTGCTACACTAAAGATATATATATATAATTTTATAATTAATTAAATAAAGGGGGAAAATCCTCCTATAGCCAGCAAAGACCCAGACAACATGAATTTTAGTAATATTGGTTGCAACTATCTTCTTTTTGCACTAAAAGAGGAAACCACGGACCATTTGCATTAACAAAATATTTATAAATTTATCTATAAACAGTCTTACCTAACAGTAACAAAACCATGGCATTGACTCCCCATTCCTGGAAATGTCCAAGGCCAGGTTGGATGGGGCTTGAGTAACCTGGGATAGGGGAAGTTCCTGCCCATGGCAGGGAGTTGGAACTGGATGATCTTTAAGGTCTCTTCCAATCCCAGCCGTTCTGGGATTCCTTTCAGCTGCCAAGCTGGGTTGCAGAAATGCCCATTGTGTTTAATTCCAGCAATTTAAGCAGCTGCTTTTGTTACAGCTCTTCCTCACTATGAAAGAAGGCTATGGGCCCAGCCTTGAGGAATTTCTGCTCTGCAGCAGTGCCACATCCAGTTTCTGGAGAAAATCACTTAACAGCTTGGGGGCCTTGTTTCATTCCTGCAGTCAACAGATTTAAACATTTTGCTGGGAGCCTTCGAAATCACTGCGCTTCTTTCAGTATAGAAAAAGTCACTCCAAATCTACCTGTGCTTTCTGTCTCCAGAACTAACACTCCCTACAGAGCAATACAGGCAGAGATACCTGTATTGCAGGTTTCTGGGACTCGTATTTTAGGTTTTCCTGTCCTACTCTTATGACAAACACTTGCATGGGGAGTGAGCTCGATGCCACTGCTTGCATTGCATCCAGCTGTGCAAGTTCCAACCTGCTCCTCGGCTTTGGCTTCTCCAGACGAGAGTCTTGCACTTACAAACAGTCCCTTGCAGGCTGGATTGGGTGCAGAGGAACAGCAGTTGGTACATGTTGGCCAGTGGAATTAGCCCTGCTGCCTGTGAAGGCTGGGAGCTGCTGCTGCTCCTGAGCTATTATGCAGCTTTATCACAGCGCTGGTTATGTTGTAACCCTGCAAGTGCTTGATCTTTTACCCGCCCAGGCACTGCAGGCATTTTTAATTATCTGAGGGTTAATTTGCATAGGAGCTTTTGCTGAAACAATAAATTCATACCTCTGTTATTATCTGGTATGAGTTTCTGTATCAATATTTATATTTGGGTAAAACTAAAGAAGCTTCCTGCTACCATTAAGACAAAATAATTGCTTCAGAGTAAGTTCAGGAGTCAGGCAGCACTAAGAACACTTTCCACTTCTTTGCAGGGAAGGGGAAATTGTAATGTGTGGTGGGAGAGCATGCATTCCAATGCCTCTTTTCTATGCAGGGATGAGGAGACAGAAACATCTTGTCTGATGAAAAGCACGTTTTGCAAGGCTTGACAAATACAGTGTTCACCTGGAGCCAATGTGGTCTGTGTGATTTTAATGCTGGTAAGATTGTTTCTGCAACTCATGTCGTAAAACTCCAGCCCAATAGCTCACTGTGTGTTCATCTTCGTCAGGAATTTGGTATTTGCTTCAGTTTACAGGGAGAACTGCTGTTTATGGTGATATATAAGGGGGAAGTGGGGTGAGAAGACGTGCCAGGAGGGGCTGTCTCTCCCTGTGCTTGTCCCTTTGCTGCTGCCGTGCAGCTCCCTAAGGTGGAGAGTAAAAAAGCAAGACACGGACAGCACACAAGGAGCACTACAAAGTCCATGCTCTCGCAGGTCAGCGGGAAGCAGAATAGAAGCTGAGGAAGCGCAGCTGTTCTTGTCCTGGCAGCGCTGCTGTAACCTCGGAAACAGGTCCTTTCCCCCGGGGACGGGATCAGCCTCTCCCACCCCCACCCCTCCCATTCCTGTGCCAGTTAGGAGATGTTACAGAATCAAGAGCAATCCGTGTTGTATCCTTTCTGTTTTTACTTTAGGAACACCCTGAAGTGTGTACAGTATCTTCTATCTATGTTTCTTTGTGTGCTACATGAGCTAAATCCTAAATAATCCCATGGAACAAGGGACTGGTTTCATCTCCCTGTCACAGATCAGAGGTGGAGGTACAGACAAAACAATACTTAGCAGGGAATTGCAGCACCAGCTAATAGGAGATCCAGGTTTTCATCATGACTTCTGACATTTGTCCTTGCTACTAAAAAGTGTCCCTCTCTCAATGCCACAGGATGTTTTATAATGGGGGGGAGGGGAGATGTTTTTAGCAAACTGTTCTACATTAAAAGGAAGCATTTATTTTCATTGGTATCAGCTCTGTGAAGTCTTGACCCTGGGCCCACAATGGGAGTTTTATCCTTGACTTTAATGGGACAACAATCAAGGACTCGTGATATTACATCATAAAAAAAGGGAAATACTGCAGTTTATATCAATAAGATAAATGTCTCATACTTAGTGTAAGCTGGTATATTCTTGCAATGAATGGTTTATTAGATTGATTAAATGTCTTAACTTCACCTTGGCTATTAATCACTTTTGGCAGCTGTTTACTGCTTTGTATACTTTGAAGTAATGGACATTATTCCTTAATTATCTCATTGCAGCTCAGCCATTGTTTCCTAAATAGTGCCATTAGAATGGTAAATTGCTACAGTAAAACAGTGTCAATAGGAAGTTATGAAGTTCCCATTTTATGATGCATTCATAAAGTTTACTCAATCTACTCAAAATGTGGTTGTGATTTCCACACAGTGACCTATTTGCTATGACAGAAGGGATTCTGATGAGAAAAGAGTTGAGCATTAAGTGTGCTGGGACACTGCTTTTACCCAAGTAAAATGCAGCATATTCCCTACTGGAATATATGTGCATATCAGAATTTATTAAACTAGTGTTTGTTTGATCACTTTTGGTTTCACTCAGTGCTGTGAATTCCGAGGATTTTGTGCCTTTGAATATAATGCATTTATTCCTAGGGAATAAAAAGGAGAAACTCCAAGCAGTGCTATCATTTAGATGTTACTATTGTCATTTCACAAGGGGGAAGAGAGAAGGGGAAGGGAGAACCAAATAAATCAGAAGAAATGGCTGCTTTTAGTTTTATCTCCAGATTTGGCAGCAAGTCATAACGTAGCAGTTGTACAGCAATTTCCATTCTGAGTCCCTTTTTCAGTCAACTGTAACTATCCTGAACTTTAACATTATGAGTTGTCTCTTTCAGGCTGAGTTGTTTGGGTGGAATCAGTATTACTGTCAATCTGAGAAAGTCATGAAACTGGCTTTCAAGTACTGCAACAGAAATTGTCTCTCTTCTTTCTGCCTAATAAAGGTTTTTAGGGGAAAAAAAAAAAGTAACGTTGGAAATTAGGAGTTCTTGTGAGTTTTTAATTCTCCTGGGATTTTACTGTGCACATGATAGAAAATGTAGTTCCTTAGGCTAAATTAGTGCTGAAGACAAGGTGAATGAGGTTTTTACTAACATTAACAATTTATGTTTAATCCCACATTTCTGTAGACTCCTAATCCAGAAGTTTTGATTAAGGAACTCAACTAAGATGAAGCCTGATTGTGCCAGGTGTCAGACACTGAAAAGTGTTCGACCCAGAGGGAAGCAAACATATAATTAAAATGCCTGGCTGTAATTTTGGTTCTGAGTTGAATTCAGCTGGTGAGCCAGGCTGGAAGGCTCTGAGGGCTCATCACCAGGTGACCTACAAGTGACATATCCAGTTCTACCTAACTGCAAATGCTGCACCTTCGCAAGGCAGCCTGCTTTTTTTTTTTTTTTTTTTTTTTTTGGCAAACAAAATCAAGTTCCAGCCTTGTCAAATGCTGATGAAGTATCCCATTCATGTGCTCATTGCATCTTCTCCTTCATCTGGTCAGGCTTAAACAGTCTCCTGCTGCCCTAAGGTGCTTCTGAACCTCTTAGAGCTGGAGGGGAGCTGCCACCAGGAATCAGCTGGTGGAGGCATTTGTAACAAAGCTCTCCCTCAGTCAAACCCAGGTGATTGAAGGCAATGGTTAAAGTTCTTTAGCCCAAATAATTTGTCCTAGACCAGGTCAGGGCTTACTCTGAATCTTTCAAACTCCAGAAGCAATAGCACAGGGCCAAAACCCAACCATTTAGGAGGTGACAGCAGCTTCAAGCAGTGCAACTACTTGTTTATCTGCAGCCTTAGGCCATGTCCGTGCTACAGAGATGTGGTGGATGCCCCATCCCTGGGAACATTCAAGGTCAGGTTGGATGGGGTTCTGAGCAGCCTGATCTGGTTGAAGATGCCCCTGCCCATGGCAGGGGGGTTGCACTAGGTGACTTTAAAAGGTCTCTTCCAGCCTGAACCATTCCATGATTCTACAACCTTTTGATGTTGGTGAGCGATGAGAGGTTGGACATGTCAACAGTAGCAGGGCTTCACGTCAGATTGTTCTGCTGTTTCACTTGAGCACAAGAGTGGAACAGGATGAAAGGGGGCTTTGCCCTTATCTGGTTACCCATTGTGAGCACTCTGTTCCTCCAGTATCCTGCTGCAGCATTCCTGCCAATACGGCTGCAGAGGCTTGGGTTCCATTTCAGTTTCACTGGTTGTCAGAGAGTTTATCTGTGAAACAGATATAACAACAGCTAATCTCATGTTATGGTTCTGTGGCTGTTTATAACGCCTATTAATAGCAACCTTGGAAAGCCTGAGAGTGGATTTTATAGAGCACTGGGGTAACCAGTTACTGCACATTCCCCTGAGGCTACGTAGCATCAAGTGTAGCAGCTTGTCCTTTCCAGACTAGGTCATGATCATCTTAACTCTGGCCTTCCCTATCTTTTGGGGGATTTGACTTCGTGCATGCTCTTGGTAATTCTTTCTGAGACATGATTCGGAAGCAATTGATTTTGCTCTATGATTTATGCTCACAAAGATTCCAACTCATTTGCAAGAGGCTCCATAATTAAGCTCTACCCTGTGCACCAGTTCCAGTGAGGATTTCACAGCACTTAAAAGGGATTGCTGGACTTTCAGTGGGGGGGAATAGGATGGGTCCATGATGCTTTGCTAAGTCTTAGAGGTTCATATTTTTAAATGCTCCTAAATGTTCATCATTCTCATTTCAACTGCTGTTTTTAAAAAGTGTGTGTTTTATCCCCCAAATGTGGGAAATGTTCATGTAATACCTGATTCAGTGAGGCATTGACCATTGTCACACAAAACAGGACAAGCACCTTCTTACTGATAGGTGCGTGATGGGGTTGCTGAGTTAATAAGAGCAATGGCTGATACATACCACGGTAGTGACACAGTTGTGGTTTCCCATGAAGCACAGCAAACATGGGAAGGTATTTGTCTACCAGTTCTGGGGGAACCAGCTGATGAGCTGTGAGAAAGTCCTGGCTTTGTGGAGGATGAAGCAGGATAAGAAAGTCATGACAAAGGCCTGAAACCGCCCTCGGCAAGGTCTTCAGGTCATCTTGGCACACAGGAGCAGTAATTTATTCCAGGAGTCACTGCTGAAATCATTAGTATGAGCTGTGGAATAAAGCAATAGTATGAATAAAGGCAGTAGAATCTGGCCTAATTGAGAAACAGAAAAGGAGGAATAAGGAACGCAAAAGGTCTTGTAAGTGCAATGTCCTGTCATCTGAGTCAACTGATAGTCATGGTAAGTAGCCATCTAATTTATTTCTTAAAGGACTCTTCACAGGAAAAACCTGCTGACTGTTGGGAAAGTAAAGTCAAAATGGTTTAGAATTGCAATGAGAAATTCTAGTCACTGCCTAATTCTGTGCCTTTCATTTCAAATTGCATAAATGGTAACTTAGCTTTTGGCCTCGTGCCTAGAGAAGCACCTGAGAACACATCATTGCATCATCACTGAGAGTCTATTGGCCTTTTTTAATTATGGACTGGCTGTGGAAAGTGAGGTGGCTTGCTTGGTTAAGGCTGATACTGGACCCTACTAGCAGTGGGTGACTACCACAAAAGATGCTGGCAAGGACACCACAGGCACCCTTTGAAGCCTTTGGAGCTATGATGCTCCCACTCGCACCATTTGTCTAATTGAAATTTCATTCACGTGGCTGCTAGTGCAACCTGAGAGTGTCAGGAATGTGAAAGAGCATTTTTCATGATGTGGTGTGGTCTGTGTGGCTGGAAGTGGAGAAATCAGAGTCAGAATGGGGAGGTTTGAGTGAAGGAACGAGGACAGATTTATGAAAGGCATCTGTGAATTCTGTACACAAGCTATGAGGGGAAAGTGTAGATGGAGGAAAAGACAAGGCAGAGCAACAGAAAATGGACTACAGAAAGAGGAGGAAATAGGAAATCTTTGAAGAAAAGCTCCTAACAACTCTTGACATTCAATCTTAGTGTCTTTCCCCTCAGAATTTCAAATGTTGGGTGGTCTTCAGCACCCAGTTGCTGGAGAACTGCAAAGAAACCTGGTGAACTTTGTTGGGAAAAGGAGCTTTACATACTGGAAAAGCAGAGATGATTTAAAGGAATTCTGTGGCTGTCCTTGGAAATAGTATTTTTGTCTTCTCCAGTTGTCTTTTTTGGTGCCTGTGTAATGAGAAGGAATCCAGTTCTGAATGCACCAAGGGCTCCATATAACTTTGCTTTCCTGAATATGCAAAGCAACGCAGGTGCTGCTGCTTGACTGGTTTCTGGTGATTCCCAAAGCCAGAGGCACTGACCACCCACCAATAGTTTGGAGCAATATCCTCTACTTTTCACTGTAGAATTTGTATTCCAGTAAAAAGGCCATGAAAAATGTTCCCTGATAAATATCTACAAATAACAGAAGGGTCTAAGCATCAGGAAGAAGCACTTATGTAGGACAACCAGGATGAAATTGAACTTAATCAAAATATTTGATTGTAAGATCAAGATAATTCAGTAATCCTGCCAAAACTAGTCTTGTGCTGGGTTCTGTACAAAAAGTAGTAGGAAGTGACCCACAGCATAAAGATCTACAGTTTTAAGTGTCAAAGGAAATATAATTTCCTGTGGAAAACTGAAGCATAGAAAGAGTAATTCAACTGCAATTGCACAGGCAATTTCTGGCAGGGTTGGGACTACCCAGTCTGCTCTCTCTCCTGTCTGAGGCTGAAGCTACCCTTTAAGAGCTTGAAAATCAACCTGGTAAAGGCACAGGAAGGGCTGTGGTGTGAGCCCTCCTGGAAGACAGGCAATGTCCATAATTCCTGGTGCTATCCCCCAGGCATCAGGAAGAGGAGCCCCGTGTGGATCAGAGGGAGCTCTGTGCTGTGAGCAGACACAAAGGGCTCACGGAGCGTGCACGATGGCCTCACGCAGGCACAGAGCAGTGGTTTGTTAGGAAGGTGCCAAGTGTGAAAACGTAACCGATGCTGGGGCACTGGGTCAGTGCGTAGCCTCCGCTTGTTTATTTTTGGATTCACCATCCCAGCAGGATCCCGCTGAACTGAGATCCTCACAGAAGCCATTCCCAATCTACAGCCTGTCCCAAGCCACCTGATTAATGAGTGCCAGGGCTGTCATGCACAGCAAAGATGTGGCTGAAGTGGAAGCAAAGAGGTGCAGTGCTCTCAGATGAAGATGTGTGGGCAGCAGGCCTGTCACAGCAACAGTGTTGAGTGCTCCAGAGACTGATATGCCCTGTTAATTCAATTAATTGCTTCTTCAGCTTGGTTGAGAGATCAGCCTGTGAAATACAAATATCTCAAGCCAAACAATTTTTTCCTTGTCTGCTAGAGGTAAAGTGTTCTACACATGGCTGTCTGTCAAGTGTTCAGCTGCAGCACCTGCATTTTGATGTTCCCAGGTGATTTTCTCCAGGCTTCACAGGACAGCTATCCTACATTTCACTTCCTCTTGGGTCAGTAAATGAAATATTTTCCTTGCATACTTGTGTTATGTTTAGTTGGGGATATATTTGTGGCTGGATACTAGTCAAACTGGTATTTAGAGACAGTGACAAAGATGGAAAACAGTATGGCAGTGTGTTGGTCCAAGCATCCCTTGCAATGCTTTGCCCCTGGCCGGTCATCCCACAGCTCCAAGCAGCAGGAACTTTCTCCATCCCATTTGCATGCAGGGGAGGCTCTCAACAGCCTGAATTTTCCCCTTGGCTGAAGGCCCTGCACAAGATCCACACAGTGTTTAGGTTCGTTATGCATTAGCTTTTACCAGAATAGTTAAATAATTAAGACAGTCCACTGGCCAATATACTGATAAATTAATTACTCGGGCTTCCATTGGCTGTTATTTATGTGACCCTGTGGGTTGTTGTTTTTAAGCAGCTTCAGCTACAAGTGAGACTGGTGGAGTCATGGAGGGATGGTACTTTTTGGGAGAGTTTTGGCCTGGTGTGGAACCACAAGCTCTCTCCCTGAGGAAGGATTTGTGGCTCAGGGGTTTGGGTTGTATTTGTAGGTGCCTGAACCTGAGATGAAACCAACAAGCAGCTCTTAGGACACCTGCTTGACCTGTGCTGCTTTGATTTAAGGGAATTAAACTCTACCCCATAGAGAAAGGGCTGAAACCCTGCTGCTTTTGGGAATGTTATTTCAATGTACTTGTTCAGTGAGTTGGCCTGGTAGTTTACAATTCAGAAACCCTGGAGCACTTGTGAATTGTGAGGGAAGTACACTATTCATTATCTGCTGTCAGGCATTCATCATGCCAGCGTAAGCTTCAATCCTCTCATCAGGATGCAGAACATTACTTATGACCAGTCACAGGCCATGAATAATGGCTTAACGAAATGAACAGTTCTTCAGCAATTCAGATCCAGGTTTGTTAATCAAAACTACTCAGAGCCAGATTCTGGCACCCCCTCAAACACTCTGAATAACACCTAACCCCAGTGCACCCTCTTTGGTTTTAATTGTATTTATAGTTTAGCAATTTTTTTTAATTTTTTTTATTCTGGCTGACCTCACCCAACAGGCTCACGGAAAAAGCTGAAGTTTGCCTGCACCAAAATAAGTAGTTCTTGTCTCATTTTGCCTTAGCACTTGCTGTAGAAAACCACTTTGGCAGTGATGACAAATCTGCATGTCTTTTCCAGATGGGATTTCCATGCTGGTCAGCAGCTAAGCGCTGCCTAAAGCTAAGCACTGACTTAAACATATCTTTTATTCTTTATGTGGGGAAAGTAAGTCGAGTGACATATTCTTTATGGGACCTCATACACAGCAGTAAAATAGCATGGCCATATTCATCCATGTGTAGGATTAGGCTCTGTTCTGGTTGGTCTTTCACACCAACAGCAGTTCTCTCTTGTGTATTGCCAAACACACTTCAGGCTGCTGGAAAGTGGAGTATAGCACTGTATTTGAAACCCAGTCCCAAGTATTCCTCTACAAATGTTCAAAGCACCTGGTAGCTCAAACTCTCTTCCCCAGTCGTAGGAGGCATCTTCATTTTTTTGGTTTTCTGAACTGTGCCAAGTAAGCTGGTACTTCATTTCCAGAACCAATGGTTGATTAAGTTGGAACATTTTTTACACAGCAGATAGAGATGGGGCAATGAGAAGTGGTTTTAAACTCAAAGAGAACAGGTTTAGATTAAGTATTAAGAAGAAAATCTTCCCTGTGAGGATGATGAGGCCCTAGCACAGGTTGCCCAGAGAAGTTGTGGATTCCCCATCACAGGAAGTATTTGAGGCCAGGTGGGACTGGTGTCGTGGAAAGTGTCCTGCCCATGGCAGGGGGTTGGAATGAGATGGTCTTTAGGATCCCTTCCCACTCAAACCATTCTATGATTCTATAACTCTATGATTTCATTAATGGAAAGCTTTCTGGGCAGTTGAGTAAAACCATGGAAATGTTCAACTGAGTCTTGTATCTCCAATACTCTCTTGGCACTGCAAATCACAGCCTTGACTGTCACTGCACATATCAAGTTAAGACCTCCAGGAGTGGTTCCCCAGTGCTGTTTTGGGGTATGGGACTACCAGCAGATGTGGAAGTGTAATGATATGTCCAGGATCCTCAATGTATTCCTACTCTTCTAATATTCTTGGGATAAAACTCCCCAGGAGACTCTCAGGGATGTAGTTACCAACTTCCATTGTGGTCAGACTCCTCTGTGTGTGTGAACAGAGCTCTTTATTTTATTTTACATATTCATTTTAAAAATGGTTTTCAGGGCATAATCTTCCATAACCAGTTCTTCTTCCTTAAGATCATATTTTGGGAAGCAGCCCCAGCAGTTTCACCCCTGGAATGTATCTCCCCATGTGATTAAATGTTGGTCCCTTTGTGTGGGTGAACCAGGGTTCAAAATGAGGAAGAAAATACCCTCTGGATCCATGTCAGAGGATCTCTCTATCAGCAACGTCTGGTGCAGGGGAGGCAGGGCTTGCTCTGGGTTTTTTTTCCACCAGATTACATTTTGATGCACTAGCTGCAAGGAGTGGGAAGGGAAGGAGCAGGCAAAAGAGGAGAGAAAAAAGAAAAGGCTCTCATCCAGAGAAAAACCAGGAGAGCTTATCTCTCCCTCTCCTTCCTCCGCCTTGCATTCACTGCCGTCAGCTCTTCATCATCTCTTTCTGTCCTCAGGGGTATAAATGTTGGCATCTGTGGGGGGGGATAACCCAATACAGGGTTTCGTCTCCTCTTGGAAGTTTTTCAGCAAATTTTCATTTTGGCCATTTCTTTTCTTCAGGCATTGTATGTTCTTTATTTGAGAAAACAGAGGAAAAATGCAACCCAAACAACATTTCAGTTTCTCCAGCAAAGTTTCTATTTTGATTTATTGAAAACTTGTCCAACCAGTTATTTATATTTTATCTGTGAAAGACTCAAAAAAAAATTTCATCTGAAACAGATATTTCCATGGAAACGTCCATCTTTGATGAGATGTCGTTCCTCAGATGTTTCAGCTGAAGAATTTTGTCAGTTCTGGCAGAAAAAAAAAAGAGTGGGGGACAGAACAAAGACCAAGCTCCCAGGAAAACATGCAATGCTTCAAGTTAATGGGCTAAAATGTCAGCTGGTAAACTGCCATAAAGCCAGAGAAGTCAACCAGTCGACCCGAGTCAATGGAGCTATGCTAATTTACACAGAGGATCTGGCCTTAGATTTTAATAGAACCAGCCTAGCAAGCTGTTTCTCCACTTACCCATCCTCCTCCCTTTTTAATAAGCTCTCAGTCATACTTGGCCTATCCTTTAATAATTCACCCTTCTCTCTTCATGATCCCTCTTTCCTCTCTGGAGATAATGGGATGGGATTTGCTGCTTGCAGCCCTCACAGAAATATTATAGACAGGTTAAACTCTGCACAGCGGGCTACTGGCTTCTAAATATCCCTGGTGCCTCTTCCTGGACTCTGATATCCATCTTCTCTTTGGTCTTTACTTAGCCAGTGCCAACTGACTCCAGTGCAATTTGCCATATATTACGTTGCAGTGCATTGTGCTGTAATCTATGGATCCCGGGATATTGAGGTATGAAGCTCACAGAGCAATCAATTACTTTAATGGGAGTTGTGTGCGTGCGGCCGCGATTCTGGAAAACAGATCCATGAGATAGCCCCAGGACACAATCCAGCCTCTGGACCAAGAGGCTCCTCTGCTGCAGAAGTTTCTCTAGCTCGGGGCCAAACACAACTGGCAAGATGCAGGTTATGTTTTTTTTGTTGTTCTGTGTAACTACTGTATGAATGACTGTGTGTAACTGCTCAGACCCATGACATGTAGCCATATTAAATAAATAAATACTCCATGACAGCCAGTTACGGAGTTGCAAGTTTCTTACCCTGTTCCCTTAATTTATTTTAAGACCCACCAGACTACTTTTCTTAATCTAGTTCTAGTTTATTGGTGACCATGTTGCTCCCTCTTTACTGCTTTGGTTAAACACAACAGAGAAGTGTTGATGCAGAAACACTCCCTTGCAGACCTTAAAAGGTTTGAGTGTCCTGGAAGATCCTCATTGAAAAAGGAGTGACACCTGATTGTTTCCCATAGAAGTAAATAGTTCTGAGTCCCCAGAGAGCGTGAGTCCTTATTTTCAGTGAAATATTTCAAATATTTCAGTTATTTGTACCTGTTCTTATTCACATGGAGGAGTGAAGATACCATGCAGAGTCCTGTGTTGATTTTTCAGACACTCAGAGCATGGAGCAGACCTTTTGCACACCTTTTCCCAGAGTAGCTGAGATGATGTTTGATTGTTCCAGGTACAGAACTGGCAACTGTGTCTTCCAGAGGAATAAAAAGTAATGTGTGAGAATGGTTCCCTTACTGAAGCCCTGTGGACTTTGCATTGATTAAATCAGCGTTTTGGAACACAGAAGTGTGATTGATGTCATTTGAATTTCAGCTCAGCATTTTGATTGGCATTTTTGTGTAATGACTTTTCCTTATTTGTTGAGTTTAATTGATGGTTGTTGCATTTATTTCTAAAGAACACTGCTTTAATTAAAAAAAAATTCTGCTCTACAGAAATTAATATTCCCCATCTATATGGCACAAAAGGGTGTGTGGTGAACATAGAGAATAATTAGTAGCTGTAGGAGGAGAACTTATGAGAAGATGATTATGAATATGTAATAGAGGAAATAGACTACAAGGAAATTAAACCAATAAATTTATGAGTGAATAATTGACCTCTGAGTAAATATGAGCATTTTCTCAACAGCCACTTGACGTGTTGTTAACCACTCAGTGTGTCAGAATATTAACCACCCTTTTAACCAACCAGTTCCTTGCTGTTGGCAACGACTCACTCTCCAGAGCTGCCTTCCTGTCTTGCAGGGTGATTGCTTGCTCTGTGCATGATGCCATAAACACACGTGGTGCCAAAGATTCTGGGTAGGTGGGAGAAAGGTCATGTTCTGTTACACACGTGTAAATCTTCCCTTAGCCAAAGGAAATGTTTGCAGGGAATAATTAAATCTGCTGCAAAATTTTGCAGTTCAAATTGAGAGCAAAATTTTTTCAACTGCCACCAAATGAAGTCAGGTCTTTGCACTGTTAGGGCATCAGCCCAAAACTGAGATTTTCAGAATTGATGATGAAGTTTCTAAAGTTGATTTTCAAAATTTTCAAAATTTCCATTTTCCCTTAGATGTGGTGACAAATTAGGAATTAATGACTTCAAAGAGTGTAGGCTAGAGATGTCATCTTGTTCCCAAGAAAGTCCCAATATCCTCCAAGTGAGAGGCCTGACAGATGTGAGCATTAGCCAGAAAAATGGACCTGATGATCTTTGTATTTGAGAGAACGTTCCCAAGAAACACAGAGCATCCATGAGAAAGGGCTAGACCTTAAACCTGAGTTGTGTGAGGTAGTAAGTGGTGTCACAACTCCCTGAAGAAAGATTAGCTTTGAGGATTCAGAAATCATAATGATAAAAGATAAGGTGGTGATATTTGTTTGTTGAGAAACTTTTGTATTAGAATGATTCCTGGGGAATGAGGTATAAGGGATGTATATTGAGGATAAAGACTGTATTCATTCCAGAGAGACAAACTATTCCACCTGGTTAGGGACCAAATAAATTGTGAAATTACTGCCAGTTTTACACCAAATAAATTGATAACAAAGATGTGATGTCAGTGGAGCTTTGCATTTCCTCCTCCTTCCCATTAGCTGGTTAGGGCACCAAACATTTTTTACATCCTAGAATAGAGGGCAAGTAGTTATCTACAAAATTTAATGATCAACTACAATATGTGACTGATTGAATCAGGAGGGTAGTGTGAAAGATGAGGTTCACTTGCTGGCCTTGGCCTCTTTGTTTGGCAAAGAGAGATAAGAAGACAAAGCTCAGTTTTATCATAAGTTAACAAATTACTAAGTAGACGAGAATCTCAAATCAGCTCTTTATTTTCTGTGATCCAAGTAATTAATGGACTGTGTTTGGATGTGGTAAAAGACCAAACATAATAAATTGCTTATCACCCCATTCATCTTTGCTGGAACGTGGAGTGGTGTTGGGAGGTGCTGTCTGTATCAGGGAAGAACCAGGAAGATCCTTTGGGTTGGAAGGGAGGTGGGCACTGAGTTCTTTCTCCTGCTGAGAGAGTCCTCATCTCCAAAGCTGTGGTCTACATGAGTCCATGCTCACAGTCCCAAGTCCCACCCTTGTCTGTCTTGTTAACAGTCAGCAACTTTGGGAAGTAAAGTTTCTGAGCCATAAGAATGAAATCAGAAGCTTATCCCAAAGGAAAGAGGTGGATGTGCTCCTCTTCAGCACAGCCTTCATCAGCAATAAACACTTCTCTTTCTCTCCAGGGGAAGGAGAACAGCTCATAAAATAAAAGTAATCCAGGAGAAAAAGAGTTCCATAGGGTTTTCCATTACATACTGATGGGAAGGTTTTAAAGTATACATCTACAATAGTAAAATAGTTTTGAACCCCTAGAATTTGCTTTCTATGGTTAGAATTATCCCTGGCACAACTTTTGGCCCAGGACACCTAGACCTGTTCCAAACAGTCTCCAGCTGGTGTTTGAAAGTTCACAAAGTTGAGAGATTTTTCCCCATAGGCAGTCTGGATGGAGTCACCCTTTTCTGCAGGCTGGAGGACTCTGACACAGCTGGACTGTGGCAGTTGGCTTCTGGACAATAAAATGTCTCCTGGTCAAATCTAGTCCACTCCAAGAGGAAACCAAAACAGACATTCAGGGGAGATCCTTCCTCTGTTGCCTCTTCAGCTGTGAACAGGTGGGATAAGATGGGAGAGGGAGAGGGAAGGTGGAAGATTTCTTATACCAATCATCCACATTAAAAATGACAAGACTGTTTGGAAGAACCTGACACAACTTGAGTTGAAGTTTAATACTTCCTGGAGCATTCTGCTTTTTTAGAGTGTTTGTGGAAAATAAAGGGAATGATGGAGAGTTGGGATACAGGAACTATATTTTGAGGCTCTGTGGTTGTGCCCTGTTTCAAAACAAACAAACAGCAAAGGCTTAAAGGTCAAGCTCAAGCTGGGGGCTAAGACTGAGATGCAAAAGGAAGGAGCAGCAGTGCAGACTCCAAGAAAACATGCTTATGCACCTCTTCTAACAGGTAAACACATATTGGTCTGGCTAGATAACCAAGCTCTGTAGAGATGAGGACAGGGTTGTGCAGAACTACAAATCTGATGGTGGATGAGTTTGATTCTGAAGCTCCTGAGAAGGGACTTCTGCCAAGGTGAATCTGACTGTATGGGCAGGGAAAGTTAGAAACTAAGTGGGTAGAGAAATCAAGAGATGCAAAGAGATTATTCATAGGAAGAGATTGGAAGAAGTACAGGTTAGCCTTTTTGAACCAAGATTAACAATTTCTAAGTTGTTAGATGCTGTCTTAAATGTTCTGCATACTAAAGCAGTGTTAAACATAGTGGGCCCATTTCATTTTTACTGACACAAATGAGAAATAAACCTCTCCACTCACTTGAGCTTCTACTGCATGTAAGATCAAAATCAGAGCCAGAGGCATTTGGAGTCTGAAAGAAATGTTTTTGTTTTTGATGTCTATTTTTGCTGCCTCTATTTAGAGCAAATGTAGCCAGGGCTGCAAGTGAATACAGTGTCTCTAAAGAGGTGAATTATTCCCAGCCAATCTGTAGTGGCAGAATGTGGTACCTTATGGGTTTGAAATAGACCATCCTCATTAATTACATGTTGGGCCAAACCCCGTTAATTTCTACAGCCCCTCAGGGCTGAATTTAGCCCATTAGAACAAAGTGATAATATCATTGGAAGCTATTTTTGTGCCCTGTGCTGCAAGTTGGATACTATGATACAGCATAAACTAGCTAAAGCCAGGATGTTTTAAGCTTTGGGGCATTAAGTAGTTTCTTAGTATTTGTCCATGCTTTTCTCAGGGGTTCCAAACACTACTAATTAGTGTACATAAATGATGGCTGAAATTCAGGGAGAATTTCAGCAGCAGGTGTGTTGGGGGTACTTGTGGT
Source organism: Cettia cetti (assembly GCA_013401135.1). Lineage (NCBI taxonomy): Eukaryota > Metazoa > Chordata > Aves > Passeriformes > Sylviidae > Cettia > Cettia cetti. The sequence goes on along the minus strand of VZUI01051162.1, from coordinate 16,794 downwards.
GTCTTCAGAGCCTAAAGGGCTCCTAAAGGGCTTTGAGTTGAGCTGTGTGATGTGGTGGGATGCAGGACAGTGATTGGTGGGACTTAATGAGGCACTACCTAGGGCTGTCACGTTGTGTGCTGACCCATACCTGTTTTAAATTAGAACAGGAGAGATTTAAGTAAGATAATAGGAAGAAATTCTTCACTGGGAGGGCAGTGAGGTACTGGCACAGAGAAGTGAATTTCCCATCCCAGGAAGTGTTTTAGGTCAGGTTGGATGGGACTTTGAGCAATCTGGCCTAATGGAAGTTGTCCCTGCCCATGGCAGGATGTTGGAATTAGATGGTCTTTAAGGTCCCCCCTAGCCCAAACTGTTCTGTGATTCTAAAACAGATGGCCAGACCCCTTCCCACAAGGGGCACTGGGCAGTTGACAAACCTGCTCTCTGTGCTGCTTCTCAAGCCCTACCCTCAATCTGTCATTCCATTGGTCACCTATCTTGTGGCTTTTGGCCATCTTATGTTTCTGCTGCACGTCTCGTGAGCTCAGAACAGTCGCTGCTGGGGTTTACCAACACAAACAGGACTCATCAAACTTGTCCCGAAGGTCTCCAGTGCTCCCAGCTCACCATCCCTTCCTCCTGCTGAGGTGCAGCAGGTGACATGTGACAGTTTGTTGTTACCTGACGCTCTTCTCCTGTGTTGTTATCCCCGTGGCAACGCCAGCCACGATCTGCCACCTCATGGTGCCTGAGGCACGGCCGAGCCGCTGCGCTGGCCTCGGCTGGCTTTACACCTGCTGGGTAATTGCGCTCTCGCTCGCTTCAAGATCGGGCATGTGAGCTTCAGCCGGGCTGGGAACAGCTCCACTGGAGCAAAAAATCCGCTTAAAGGGAGAAGCAGAGCGGGCTGTGAGCTGCTGAGTCATTGCCCAGCCCTCCTGGATAGCCTGACACCAGCGCAGAGGAGCAAAGGTGAGGTGACCTTGTGCATCGGAGGTGAGGCAAAGTCCTCCTCGGGCTGGAATGTGCCTTAGCTCTGGAATGCAGACAGGCAAACACTGCCTCTATTAGCAGCTTTAGGCAGGGGTCTAAGATCGTCTGTCTAAGGGGAAAAAAGCTCCACATGTGTCCGAAACCCAGGGAAGTCAGTGGAAATACTCCCATCAACTGTGACTCAGGTGCTCAGAGAGAATATTCTTGGATCTGTTCTTCTGACCAGAGCTGTGGTTAGTCTGGGTGATGCTTAGTTTGGTCCACTCTGTTTTGAAGCTGGGTGAAGCTCTTGGAAAGCCTCACAACCTCTCTTTAATTTGCTAAATAGGAAACTTTCATCTCCTCCTGTAATTCCACAGTTCTCATTATGATCTCCAAAGAAACATTAAAATGGGTTGTGTTTCAAAGATTATTGTTTCTCATCCCATCTCCAGCCCACTGTTTATTTCAGTGGACTAAATATCAAGGTTGTTATTTCTGGGTGTGAATCCCTGGTTCTGCCCCTGCTGATTTCTGTACCCCCTTCTGGCCTTGGTAATTAAACTAAGCAAGCTTTTGGCTACTTTTAGAGGATTTTCTGGCAAGGCCTGTTTCACTGCCTTTTCCACCTGGATCCAAAGCAACAAAGAGCCCAGTGCTGTTTGCCACCTCTTCTCCATTTCTCTGAAAGGTGTAGGACAGAGAACACAAAGATGTTGGCCAAGATGAAAGAAGGATTCCTGTTGTCTGGTTAGATCCTGTGTTACTTTTGGGCTCACAGGTGCTGCTGCTACATGGTAAGAGTCATCTCTCCTAACTTCAGACATCTGCAATGTGGACATTTACTTTTGAATAGTCATCCTGGAATCCCTTTAGAGTCCAGCAATGTAGACATTTGCAACACTTGCCCTATTGGGTTATGCCCTAAAAACCCTGCTTGTCTTCCTGGACTCTAGTGGGGTCTATCAAATGAGTTCAGAGACAGGCATCTATAGCTGAGGTATTCACATTTGGTTAAAGAGCCTCAGTTTCAGAGTGTAGTTTTTACTGGATCTCAGATTTTAAAACAAACCTCTGCTCAGTCTATTTTCCCTTCAGTAAATCACCTTTGGAGATGGATTTTCCCTCCTTCGAAGATATGACGTGAACTCAGTCCCTAAAAGTCTGCAAATATGGCCCTTTGCAGAAGTCATGCTTTCACAGGTTTCTTGCCTTAGGGCATGCCTGTCTTTCCAACCATCCTTTAGGATGTATTTTAATATAAATGGGATGGTTGTTCTTCTTTCCATCATTTCTTGAGACACAACCACTGACCAGTACATCCATGAACAAAGAAGCCACCAGGGCAGAAAGCCCAGATGGACTTCCATAGTCCCTAAAGGTATCTTTAAAGAGGGATTTTTGACCAGGGCATGTAGTGTTGGGACAAGAGGGAATAAGCCTAAATGGGCAGAGGTCAAGTTTAGATGAGATATTAGGAAGAAATTCTTCCCTGTGACAGTGGTGAGGCCCTGGCACAGATTGTCCAGAGAAGCTGTGGCTGCCCCTGGGTCCCTGGAAGTGTCCAAGGCCAGGCTGGATGGGGCTTGGAGCAGCCTGGGATAGTGGAAGGTGTCCCTGCCCATGTCAGGGGGTTGGAATGAGATCATCTTTAAGGTCCCCTCCAACCCAAACCATTTCATGTTTCTGTGATGCCCTTGTGAGTGAATGTACTTTCAGAACAGGAGGGCAGCATCTGGATCATGCTTCATAACACACTGTGGGATCCTTGGGATGAAAGAAGCTGCATAAACATAAATTATCTCCATTGATTATAAATGACAAGGAAAGGGAAATGTGTGATTTAAAGCAGCACCAGCTCTGGTTTTGCAGCAGATAAGCAGAGCTGGGGCTGTTGGTCAAAGAGTGCTGCTCACTCTTCACTGCTCATGTTCAGATGAAATGCAGGGGAAGGATATTCTTTCTATCAATGCCACGGAGATCTGAGTGTTCCTGTATGTCTTTCCTACAGAGATAAAGACATGGACACTGCTGACATGTTACATTCCCCTTATCTGGGGTGATTGTGCAATCCACTGGTGTAAATCTCCTGCTTCCTAGCGTGATGCAAGCAAGCTCTGCCTCTGCAAAGACTGGGGGCAGCTCGGCGTGGCCCTGCCCCCACAAAGCAAGAGGTGTGACTTGTCAGCAGGAAAATCACGGAAGTGATTCTGCAGGAGGTGACAAAAGGTTGGAAGTTAATGCAGGACTTTCCAAGAAAGCCCCATGCAGGCTCCACAGCAATTCCTCCTCTCGCAGCCTGTCTTATGTAAGGTAACAAGAGACTGACTTGCTCAGCTGGGCAACCTCCCGAAATTCTGGGCAGTGCTGTCACACTGCAGGCTGCTGCTACATGATCCATCTTTGGAAACAGAGGCCCATCCATCCAGGAGTGCTTCCAAATGGTGTTCTTCCAGGTCCTGCTGACCTGGGGACTTTGGGAATGATTTTTCACCTCACGCTTTTTCACCTCGTGCAACTTCAGGAGAATAAATCAGTGACCAAGTGCTGCTTTGGATACCCCGTGTTAGCAGGGTGGCAGGTTCAAGATGGGAACTGTGTGACACCTGTGTCCTTCTAGAAGCAGTCAGAAGCCAGGTGGGATACACCAGGACATCCCAAAGGGCTTGAAATGTCTGTATTTAGGCATCTCTCTTCCTTCCTGCACATCTACACCCTCTGTCTCTATCAGAGCTGGGCTGGTTTTGCAGCAGTGACATAAGTTCTTTCAAGGTGGGGTTTAGCCAAACTGTTTTAGACACCTACTTTAGTGAGCTGTTCCCTAAACACCACGGGCTGTCATAACTAGACTTCTGTGACTGTGAAGGGAGCTCAAATTTAGACATTTACATGCAATCAGCCAAACTCCATCCCAGATCTGGTCTGTCTCTGCTGACATTAACTTAATACCAAGAAAACAGCAATCCACGGACCTGATTTTGCTTGTAATTACAGCAGTGTTGATGAGATTAGATACAGAACCGGCACTTGGCAGTTGTCCCCCAAAGTAAGCTCTGACAGATCTTCATTATGGTAATGTTTTCATGGCTCCTTTTGTAAAAACAAGAGTTTCAGTTAAGAGTTATTTGTTTGGATTCAAGCCAATTGCGAGAGGCTTCAGTTTTAACAGGGTGTCCCACGATGCTTTCAATTACAACGAGGTGAGTAAGAGATGTTTTGGTTTGCTAGCGATGCTGAAAGATAATTGCACACGTCTATATTGTTCCTGAGCTAATAAAAAAGTTTCACTCCATCCCAGAGAAAACATTTCTGTTCGCTCTTTAAGGATTTTTCACATTAAGAAGAAAAACAGAGTGAAAGGAAATCTCTGAACAAAGACACATTTCATAGTGAAATCCATCTCAAGCAACTTATGTTTTTTAACTCTAAACGAATTCACTTGGCAAAACTGACAGAAATTCACAGTGTTGCTGCTTTCTTTCACCAGAAAAAGCATTTATCCCCCCACCAAAACACGCCCACGCTGTTGCAGCTGCAGTGCTCTAAAATCCACAGGGCTTTGGACCCTTGCTGGCAGGGCTGAGGGGCCTGGGGTGATCCCTGAAGGTTTTTGACAGCAGGCTGACAAAGGGCCCTTGGATGCCTTCCCTCCATGATACTTCCACAAGGTAAATGTTCCTGGTATTATTTGCAACACAGTCATATGTCACAGCAAATGCCAGGTACAATAAGACCCAGACAGCAAAACAGTATAAATAGATGAGGGAATTCCTGGCATTAGTTCTGGAGCAGTTTGGGATTGGAACAAGTGAAAAAATATATTTTTTCATAAAAGGAAGTTTCCTGTAAGTAAAAGAAAATTTCCCCCATTTCTTCCCTCCCTTCATTCTCCAGATTTTTCACCACGGAGAATCCAAGTGAGTTGAACCAGACTTTCATTTTGCTGAACTGGCCTGATTTGGGATGCAAACCACCTCTGAAAGGCTGAAATTTCCCATGGGAGTGGAAATTTTCTGAATTTTGCTCATCTCTGGTTACTGCTTGCACAGAAATGGCCTAAAGCAAACAAACAGCCCTCTCCTGGAGCAGCCAGCAGAGCAGCCTGCTAAGTAGGTTAATTTGGTTGGGGTTCCCGGGTGGCAGCTCCTCGTCCTCTCTCTTGCCTAGGGAAACCTGTGCAGTGATCAGCTCTGCAGACAGGGCAGTGACAAGCCTCCCTTCAAGGCAAAAAAACCCTTCCACATTTATAAACTAAGAGATCCTTCCCTGCAGGAGTCATTCCCACCCTAGGGCAGGCTGGTGTGGGCTGACACAGCTCTGCTGGCCTTCAACAGAGCACCTCAGATAAAGGATCACCTCATTCTAGATGTGAAAATATTCCATTTTAGAACAAAGCCAAGTCCTCAAAGGATTTTTGGTAGGCTCTACAAAGCAGCTGATAGCCCAGATGGGAATTCATAGCTGTGGTTGGTTGCTGAGAGCCTGCCAGCTGGTGATGCATCCCCATTGGTGAGGTATCAGCATGTTATTGGTGAGGATCAGCAAACAAGCCAAGGCTGGGAGCCTGGGGGGATGAGAGATGGACACGTGTGAGAGGCTCTGGATGGAGACAGCTGGTTCCTTCTCACTGCCTCTGCCTCCGTAACACGACTGCAAGGAGACAATATTCTGCAGAGCTGCTGAGAGGCTGGGGCAGGGCAGCTGTGGGGCAGCTGGTGGGGAGGGCTGGACCCCAAAAGCAGTGCTGGAAGGTTTCTATCCATATCCACAGGGTGTGGGATGTAGGGTTGAGTGATTGCCCCTCCTTGCAGCAAAGACAGATGTGTCCCCTGAGCACTGCACTGTGGTCCTGAAGTGTTCATGGCCTGCCATGCCAACCTTCAGCCTTCCTGCAGCCCTTACTGCACTTCTCATCTGGGGAGAGAAAAGTGCCCTGCAAACAATTAACACTCAAAATCCCCCAGTGAACTAGGGAAGAATTATTTCCTCATTTTTACCTGTCTGGAAAATGACACAGAAATTAATTGACTTCTTCAAGGTCACTCAAAGAGTCAGTGGGAGATTTGAAAATGGGACCCAGGAGTCCTGACTGCCAGTCTTTTCTAACCACTAGACACCTAACTTCAATTCCTAGAGAACCTGCTCTTAGGCTTTACAATTTTGATTAAAGATTCAAAAAATATTGAAGCTTTAAAGGAAAAATAATTCACTACAACTTTACCAAGTGATGTGTGACTGGGCAAGCCCCTCTGGGGATACAACACTGTTTAAGAGGAGCTGCTCAGCTCAATGCTCTGCATACACATGAGGTCCCAGGCTCGATGCCAACAGACACAGGCACAGGTCTGCCTCCTGCCACCACAGGCAGCTCAGGTGGCTGCCAGGGCTCTGCTTGTCCACATCCAGAAAATGAGGTCCTGAACTGAAGCAGCAGCAAGATGTGTGTCTACACCTCATGCCAGGTTTTGGTTGTGTTATGTGTTCAAAAGTGATTTAGCTGCTAAAGATGAGCAACCAGGGCTTTGAGAGCAAAACATGGAGTTCAGTGAGTGCATCTCCTGCTCTGAGTGCAGAAGCAGAGCAGTGAGTTGGCTCCTGGCTTGAATTCATCCTGTGAGGGCAGGAAGCACCTGCCACCAGGCTCCTCATCTCCTTGCCTGGGCTCCCACCCCAAGGCCCTGTGCTCCCCCAATGTTCAGTGACCCATTTCTGATGTCACCTCATTTCTTCTCCCAGCAATGCACAGAGAACCCCCTCCCAGCACCCCCACAGCTCTGTCCCTGGGGCAGCCCAGCCCCACAGGTGCCCCATAGCAAGGACAACGAGAGGAGCAACCAGGCCCTTCATTTGCTCTTGCCTGCTCTGACCTCCCTGGAATCACCACCTCCAAGCCCTCCATCACCATCAGCATAACCTATCCCAACCACTGGCCCAGCAGCCTGACTCACTGTTACCCTCTAGTGCTGGACCAGCTGGGAGACAGGCATCTCCCCAGAGAGCTCAGTGCTCCAGGCAGCACTGGGTTGTCCTCCTCACTCCCAGACACCCAAAATTCAAGTCCTGGCCCCAGTGACTCATCTTAGGGTGCTGACTTTCAGCCCCTGCATGGTTTGCTGAGCCACTTTCCCTGCTCCTACAGCCCAGACAGGCAGATTTGTCACCCAGCTGTGGAAGCTTGGACAAGCCCTTTGGTTCACTTGATTATGTGAAGCCTGCTGTAGGTTTTGTTCTTCCTTCCTTTTTATTTAAGGATCTCTCTGTCATCTTGAGTTTTGTTCTCCAGCCCTCGTTTGCTGTGGTTTTAGTGGAGGGACCAGTAGCAGGCTTGCCCACGGAGAGGCTGACGGTGAAACGCCTGCCAGGAACAATTAGGGAAAACTTGTTCTGTTGGAAACTCCTATTTTTATAGGGAAAGCATTGTTGGTGAGAGCGACTAGAGTTTGCTCCCAGTCTGCACCAGTAAGAGCTCAGACTCAGGAAGATGGTGAAAACAGTAAAGGCCTCTTGATTTTTTTCCCTGCAGTCTCTGAGAGTATTGACATTGGTTTTCAAGGAACCAGGATTTTCTCTCTCTGTTGGGAAAGGAGGGGTTCAACATCTTTAGAGCAGCCTTTGTGGACAGGGCTGAGGACACCCTTGGGGCTGGGAACAGAGTGCTGGTCTCTGGCCAGGGTGGAGTGAGTGGCTTGAAAGGGGGATGGCTTTCCTGGGGGGAGTGGACAAAAATAATCCCTTGCCGCAACAGCAGTTCTAACCCTCCTCCCTCTCTGCTTCCAGGAGAAGAGGGTTAGCATTTTTCCCTGGAAGGATTTGTCAGTGTTGGGCACCCAAATTAGAAGCCTTCTTGCCCTAACCAGGCCACAGCCCTGAATGCCAGTGATTCACCACTGGAAATACTGGTAAAGCCACTTTCCTTTTCACGGTTTTCCGTTTCTTTTCTTTCTTAATGAGTGCCGCCAATTCCTTATTTCACACATGCCAACATGGATTATAACTTGCTCCTCTGAAAACAGGCCAACAGCCACATTGGCCATGGGCTTGATGCTGTGTAATCAAGAGCTTTCTCTGGCTCCTGACACAATTGGACCTGTTTTTCTGATAAGCTGAGCTTGTTTATGGCCATGCATGAACCACAGCTTGTGGTTTTCTGTCCTAGTGCATCTTGTTTGACTGTATTTTAACTTCACTGAGTGTTCCCGTTGATAGAATAAACATTGGTATTCATATAAATCGTTTACCCTTTGAGATCCTGTGATAAAGCACAGGAAAAGTGTCTTGCCTGCACTAATGAACTGAGCAAAGCAAACATCCTGGACGATAGGTAAGGATCATTTGGAAATTTTATGGCCAGATACAAAGTCTTTGAGTCTGAGCATTTGTGTACACACACCACAAAAACTCACCCCTGTATTTATGCAATGTATCCAGCAATGCATTCTTGAATAATGTGTGTGTTCCTGGAAAACATTCAGGGCACCGTTCACTTGTCTAAATGGAGGTGTATGGGGTTTTTTTGGGATGCTGTGAGAATCTGAGGTATCCACACAAGTCTGGCAGGAAATGATGCAGGCCTACAGGCTCCCTCCCTCTTGGAGCAGCTGCTGAAAGCTGGGCAAGATAGCCCCAAGACCCTCCAGGGGTGTGAGACAACCATGTGTTGTCAGCAGAACTGAGCTCCCTGCATGGTATGAAGGGTAGAATTCAGAGATGGAGACCCAGCTGAATTACAGTGTCTGCAGGATGGAGTCCAATGAGCAGGGGATGCCTGTCCATCCTGTCCATGCTGTCCATGGGCCCCAGGGAGTGATCTTTGGCCAGAAGAACAGCTCTGTTGGCTGCATTAGGAGGGACTCAGGTTTCTGAGCACTGGCATCTTTTAATTTGTGACATGCTCCAGCCTGTCCCAGCCAGCACATGCCACGGATTCCTCTGGCATCTGCAGTGGCAGACATGACAAAGGACTTAAAGGAGGCCCAAGTCTGGATGACATCAAATTCCAGAGAGATGAAGGTCTCCATAGGTGCTTTGTCACATCAGCTGGCAGATATGTGTGCAGATACCCAATACATCCGAAGAGCACTAGGCTCTCAGTCTGGAAACAGAGCTGAGCATCAAAACTGGAGTTCATCTCTCCTAACTAGACATTTATAATATAGTTATATCTAATGTGGTCTCTCCCAACTCCTTTTACCATAGCTGGTAGGAAATGTGCACTCCAAGGGCACAATTCATCTTCCCAGTTTTAGAAGTGTCCTCTAGAGAGGTAAGAATAACCCCTTGGTTCTCTGAGCACACTGACCAGAACTCTCCAGGGTCTAAATGTGAACATCAAGACAGAGTTAGTGTTGGCTTTTCCCTGTGGATACAGGCATTAATCAGAAGAATTGCATCTTCAGGACATAGACAGTCCACCAATTCCTTTGATAGATATTCTCTCTGACTGGTAATTGTCTCGTCTGAATTTGCCTGGCTCAGTTTATGTCCTGCTTCTCTTCTGCAGATTGAAGGATCCTTCAGCACTGCAGTGAGTCACATATTCTGATCTTCCCATTGATAAAATGAAGAGCTGGAGCTGCTCAAGGCTTTGACAGATTGCTTAAAATCCTTGAGAACTGAGATAAGATATGGTTGAGCACATTGTTTCCATCAATGAGGACAAATGGAGGAAATTATTAAGTAATTCCATGTTATGAGATAACTGCCTTAATAGCATGATCATGGTACAGCCATCTATGACAAATCAGAGCAAAGCTACGTGCAAGCAACTCATGGATGGGAGACTTTAACAGTATATGGAAGTGTGTGTGCCCAAAGAGAGTCAGAAGGACCAGAAAAATAGAGGGAGAATATCCAGTGGATGGAGTCACAGGAATGCTGGTAGGATTTGCTGAGAACATGGAGAGAATGGGCACAATAATTCATTTTACTTTCACATCTTGAGTTATCTGGAAAATGGATTGAAGCTGTGAATTCAGAAACAACCTTCAGTTCTTTTTCATCATCTCTAGAGGAACAAAAAGGACAGGACTGCTCTGCAGAGGTCTTGATCCTACTATAAGTTCTCCCGGTGAAAAGCGGCGTTGCTGTGCCTCAGTTTCTCCATCTGCACAGTGGAGCTGTAGGATGCTACTGAGCATCTCTTCAGCTCTGGGGGTCTACCTGGTCTAACTCAGACCTCTGATGGTATAAATCAGTTTTTGTGGTACCCACTAACAGGGATTCTGGCCTGCAGCTTGCACAGCAGCCAGACATTCCCATGTAACGTGAATCCCATCCCTGGGGCAAAACCCACTGCCAAATCTGTGAGCAGGAGAGGGACTTCCCTGCTGGAAACATCACAGTGTTACCCTGGAGGTGGGAAAAGAACAGAAGACCACATACTGCCCTGCTTCTGGGCAGAGTTTAGTTGAATTTTAAACAGCCTCATTCTAACCTCCCCCCATGACAGCAAATGTCACTTGTAAAGTGTGTAATTTGTGCCTGCAGCCTCGTGTCACTCAGGTCACATGCAGACGTGTACTCCCTGCTGTTCCCTTCTCTGTGCTGGCAGGATGTGGGTTTGGCAGCATCCCAGAGAGGCACCCACAAATCCGGGGCCTCTCCATGGAAATGGTGGGATGATGGGCTTTGGGGAGGTCTGAATGTCCCCACTGCACCCATGGTGTGCCCAAATGTCCCCACTGCACCCATGGTGAGCCCAAATGTCCTCACTGCACCCATGGTGAGCCCAAATGTCCCCACTGCACCCATGGTGGCCTCTGTGCATGCACAGCTCAGGGCACTGCTGGCACCAGGTGTCTGCATCCTCTGTGTCACCGGCTGTTGGGGCCTGTGAGCCTGCAGGGTCGCTGGGGGAGAGAGCTGCTGCTTTTCTTGGGCAGATATTCCTTCCTTTGGCCTTGGGCTCGTGTTCTCCCTGGCTGACAGAGCGTTCCTCCCTCCCTCGGTGTTGGCAGCACAGACGCTGCTCGCAGCACCCTCTTTCCCAGCCTGCCCTTGCAGCCATCCCTTCTCTAACTAGAAAGATGACACTGCTGGTTGTTCTGCCTCCTACAAACCCCACCTGTGCTGGCAGGGAGCTGTGAGACCCGTGGGAAGCCCTTGACACCTCATGTTGTGGCCTATTACAACGGGAGACCCTTTGCAGGACTTCAGTGTGGCACTGGCCTGGTGATGACAGCGTTGGGGTGGGAAGCTGTGGTGCTGTCTGTGCTGCACGCTCCTGGGCATGCCCTGGTTCACCTCAGCGTTAGGAAAGTGCTGCTTCTGTTGGAATTATTTAAATATCAAGGAAAAACCCTGGTCCTCAACTGTTTGGTCTTTTCTCACAGTGAAGCTGAATAACTTCATGGCTCCATCCAACTTAAAGAGTGTTAAACAAGTGTTTCATCATTTTGGGAAGCGAAACTTGATCTTCTGCAGTGAACCAGCCCAGCAGATGCCTTCTGAAGCCTGTTTGTAACCTAAGCAGGCACGTGGCTCTGCTAGAGGTCAGGGAGACTTCTGTGAGTGTGCCCTGATGAATGAGAACCACTGGTGGGTGATCCTGTGAGGCAACTCAGTTGTGACTGAGTTTCAAAGACAACATGAATGAAAGGCTCTGTGGCTGTCTCTAGAAACTCCTGCCTGGGCTAAGGCCCCATTCACCAACCAAGAATAACTAAACTGTACACTTTTTAGAAGGCACTTCAAGATCTGCTTGTGCCAAGTATCTTAGAAAAGCCAAATACTGCTATTATTGTTTATTCCAATGTCTACACCTTGTAGCCAATGGATGCCACCACAGATACCTGACAATTCCATGAGCTAAATGATGGAGTGTCCATGGAGTAAGAAGGAGTATCCATGCCTCCCTAGCTGTGCAGTGTGCATCTGAGTGAGGCTGATTGACTCACTCAAGGCTACCCAGCAATACGTGGATGAGGCAGGACTGATTTCAGTGCCACAGCCCTTGAGGCTATGCCTGCACTGAAGATCAGGTTAGCAGAGCAAAGCAACCCTTGCAGACAAGGTCCTGGTCCTGTCTTGTCTCCATGCAGAGCTGTAGTCATGCTGAGCACCGAGCTTGTGGCCAGTAAGCTTCCTTCTGTAGCCCTCATAACAATATTTTATTCTTTTTTCAGCCCAGTCTAAGCTTCTGCATCCCTGCTGGAAGCCAGCCCGTGCATGTAAATACCTGTGACAAAGGGAAAAGTTCCCTCTAAAATGTTTTCGGGACCTAAAGTATTTTTTATAGGTTCTTCTACACCCTCTTCTTTAAGGTGAGATGTAAGCTTTGAACTTCCATTGGGAAAGGAACAAAACATTTCCGTTTGGAAGCCTGAAACCACGTGAGGGACACCGGGCTTGCCCAGCCCCGTAGTGTGTGAACAGGGAAAGAGCCGAGTCCTCATCACATCTAACGCCTGCCCTTAATTAGACAGGCTTTAATCTGTGGTGATTAAGCAAATGAGAGCTCAGTGGGAAGAGGGAAGGTGCTCGGCACCGTGGTGAGTCATGTCCTTGGTGGCTCTGCCCCAGGGCGGGAGGAGCAGCGGATGCTCCTGCCTGCAGTCCTGAGGCAGCACCGGGCTGAGCTGACAGAGCAGGCTGGAAAAACTTGTCCTGTTGGGGCTTTGGTCAGACATTGAGAGACGGCTCCAATTTTCTGGCACATCAACCTCGTGTTCTATGAAGGGCATGAAAAGAGTTTTGTGTCCCAGGGCTGTGCTCTGCTGGCCCACCACTGAACTCAGGTTCACCAAACCTTGCAAATCCCAATTGGATCTGCTCCTGCTCCCACTGGAAGCATTTGACTCCAGATCAGATCTAGATCTGTAGAGGGAAACCAAGGAGGGTTTTTTGTTTTTCAAGCACTTTGCTTTTTGTTCTTACTTTGCTGAACCCCTTCTTTAAAAACCAATGAGTTAAGCAGGGACTCTCTTTGCAAGGCTTTTTTTCTTTTCCACTCTGTGCTGTAGATCTCCTTCAATGGGTGCCACTCATAAATAAATCCTCCCTTTGTCCTCTCCTCCTTTAAGCCAACCCAAGGGAACTAGATAACACTTTAGCAAGCCATTATTAAAGTGATGGTAAATACAAACCCTTGATGGAGAGCTGTGGTGTAGGAACAGATTGCCCAATTTTCTTAGAGCAATGGAGATGTGCGTGTCATTAATAAAACATCTTGTTGTATGGTTTTTAATTATTTTTCCCATCTCAGTGGAGATCGTTACCTCTGCTCACATGAAAGAGCAGATAACTTGATGAAGGTTCTTGTAATAAGCATTGTTGGAGCCATCATCTGCCAGAGCATCTTGGTAATTAATGGTTTGTTTAAATTCCAGTGCATAATTGTCTTTGCGTTCTTGACTGTGGCTGTTGCGTGGATCCTAATGGGACATCTGCAGGGAAAACAGGAGGGCAGTGGGGGTTTAATTAATCACCAGTGCTCATCAGCCAGGTGAGTTTCAGCAGTGTCACGTCCCAGAGGTGCCACTTGGAGAACAGCTGCCATCTCTCAAGGAAACAGAACCTCTTTGCTGGGCATCTGGGATGGGATCTTCCAGCATTTTACAGTGCTGTGGATTTAGGGATAGGACTAAACCCCTGCAGAGCTAAGATCAATGGGATTTTTTTTTCTGGTGTCTTCTCCAAACACTAAACACCATCCTGTGTGACAGCACAAGGTGCCTGTACAGGCAGGACCAGGAGATCTGATTCTACTAAATATTTTCTGGACCAGCTGGCATCTTGCTCTTTCAGCTAGGACTGGCCCCAAACCACAGCCCTCACTGGGCTCTTTCTCCTCTACAGATCAGCATGAGAAGATCTTTGTCCCTTGTCCTTGCTGCAGCACTGCAAATTATTTGCTCCCTGTTTCACCTGATTTTATTGTGAGCCCTGAAATACCTGGTCCTGTGTTTCCCGCTCCCAGCTCTGATGCTTGGTGAAGTAAATAAAAAAGACATAAAAAAGGGCTTCTGAGCCTTGTAAATATGGAAGAGATTTTGAACACATGATCCATGCACAGCTTGAAATTCTTAGAACATGAGAAAAAAGAAGTATCCTGCTAAAACAAAAAATAAAAAATGATAGTCACATACATCTTGGGAGATGCAAATCCTGAGAGGAAAGGGACCAAGGGCTCTGCTCACACTGCTTTGAGGCCAAAGGGTCATGGCATTAGCTGTGTCAGGACTGTCACTTTGCAGCCAGTAAAGCATTTAGTACAATTTCAACTTGACAAATCCTGAAGTGCAAAGCTAATTTCAGTAAATGACAATTGCTAGATGGGTGCACTTCTTCACTGAAGAGGTTAACACTGTTAGCTGAGCAATAAAAGCATCTCTGGAAACCTCACCCTCTCTGTGCCTAGAGAGTAAACAGTGAGAAATTCCTCTTTGGAAGGTGCCTGTGCCACAGGAGGCAATGGCTAGAGCTGGGATCTTGAGCAGTAAATAGAGGTTTTTATACCTCAATGATTTAATGACCCATAAGAGCTTTCATGGTTCTCTGCTGTCACCAGTTCTCATGCTTTAGGACAGAAAGAATCCTGCTGTCAGGAAGGGATCTCTCCTCCACTGCCACAGGTCCCCACAGGTGACCAAGGACAAGGTGCCTCATGTGAAACTCCCCTCTGAAACACCCACTGCCAATTCTTGCTGGGTTTTTAATTTCTCAGCCAAAATGTTGAGTAGCTGCTAATTCCAAGGTGACAAGTGAGTGGCTTGGAATGGGAATTGTATTGTTGATTATTTTTGGGAAGCCCCCTGTTACTGTGGTGACAGCCTAGAAGGAGTGAGGTTGCTATTTTAAATGCCTTTGGGCACTTCTGTGTGTGAAAACGTGCTGTGTTCCCAGCTCCCCTGGCATGCAGCTGTGGCCCTGAGCCAGTGGAGCAGCACAAAATGATTCCAAGTGATGACTGGGAAGAGGGTGAGCATCACCAAAGGTGACTGTGGGTGAGCACCTCACCTCACTTTGCAGGATAGAGGTGTACAAAATATCCAGCTTATCAGAGATAACATCCCTGGGGATGTTCCCAGGGAAATTGGAGCTCTGGACATGTTGGGATGGTGGGAACTCAAAGAGGTTCTCTCTCTTCCCGAGGTCTTGTCCTTCGAGAGATCATCAAGCAAGGATCCCTTTGTGAGTTACCATGGGGGAGTCAGCTTGCAGAACAAGGCCTAAATTTAGCTGCTTTTGAGTCACAGAATCCTAGAACAATTTAAGTTGGAAGGAACCTTAAAGATCATGTCATTCCAACCCCCCTGCCATGGGCAGGGACACCTTCCAGCAGACCAGGTTGCTCAGAGCCCCATCCAGCCTGGCCTTGGACACTTCCAGGGATGGCAAGGAACAGCAGCATCTCTCTCCCTCAGGCACCCGTGGCTTCTCTCCTGTGTTAACTGTCATCCTCCTCCTGTTTCTGCAAACACTGTAATTCAAAAATAGAAAAAGGAGAAGAATGAAACAAAACAACTGCTTAAAAAGCCCTGTTTAAAAAAAAAAAAAAAAAAAAAAAAGGGAACCTAAGATATAATTATGTCTCTTGGATGATATTTTCCTCTGGAAAAATACTAAACATGTTCATGTGATGTTCTGGTGCACAAGTATCTGCAGCACGTCTCCTTCTTGCTCTCTCTCTTCCTCCCTCTCTCTTGCTCTGTGTTCCAGGAGCTGGCAGCACGTTCTGCAGACAGATCCAGAGACAGCTCAGATGTGAACCTGCAGCATTGCTGGGCTAGGGTTTAGGGATGGCTCCACAAACATCACTCCCTGAAACCCACGCAACGTGCTCACAGCATTTTTTAAAAATTACATTTTGAACCCTCTTAATTTCTGGCTCATTTCTGACAGGCTTTGATGGAACAGAGGCACTGAAGGGCTCGCAGGTGTTGAGCCACCCCTGACCCGCTCCCCTGAAGGCCGGCAAGCCCCGGGAGCACACGGAGCAAGGCAGGAGCAACTCCTTGCGGGATGGGGCAGGGCTGCGAGCCCAGGGGGTGGATTTGCGGGACAGAGCACCACGGTTTAAGCCAGGTCTAAGCGAATATAGGCAGCAGAAGCTCCTGCGGCTCAGTGGCACATGAGCAGACAAACAATCCCCTCCGGCTCCGCTGGCCCCGGCTCTCATTCCCTGCCGGATCAAGCCCACTGCTAATTGCGCTGTCAAATTCTGCGGGAAATTCCCTCCGCCGTCCCACGGAGGCTTCTCCTGACGCTGCTGGGGTTAAAGGATCCCGGGCTTAATTTATTCCCTGTGTTCAGACCCGGGACCTGCGCTTTCCCTTTCACTTCTCCCCCGAGAGGGGTTTGCAGTAGCTGAAATTCAAACCCTGCAGCAAATCACCGTGTTTTGCACTAACTTAACACGAAGCTTCGTGTACTTAAACATTTCTCCAGCCTCTGAGCACAAAAGTGGCCTTTTTTTTCTCCCTTTGCCACCATCCCCTCTGTTATTCAAGCCCCGTTCTGAAAAAATTTGAGGAATGAGCCATGTTGCTTGCTCCTTTCTGGCACATTCCATATTTCAGGAGCAGTTTTTCCACCATGTTGCAGAAAAAGACTCACCACTGTGCAGTCTTTAGCAGGCTCCTGAGAACCCAAGCTGGATTTAAGGCTGGTGAGAAAACCTGAAAGAAGATTTGTATCCCAGAAACGAGAATTTAAGTGTGGGATATTTGCAAATCTCAGTTTTGGGGATCTGATCCCAGATCTGGTGCTGCTCGAGTTCTCCACAAGGGTTAGATGACGCCATAAGGATGCAGCCTTTGTAAAAAAATTTTTTTTTTTTTTTTTTTTTTTTTTTTTTTTTTTTTTTTTTTTTTTTTTTTTTTTTTTTTTTTTTTTTTTTTT
>VZUI01051160.1:0-20857 GCA_013401135.1 Cettia cetti | reverse complement strand
GAAAAGAAAAGAAAAGAAAAGAAAAGAAAAGAAAAGAAAAGAAAAGAAAAGAAAAGAAAAGAAAAGAAAAGAAAAGATGTTCCCTTGGAATTTTTACCAGAGAGCAAAATTCATAAAGTATCTCTTTAAAAAAAAAATAAATCTCTAAATCTCAAGGACATTTGTAAGCAACAGTGATGGGAAATATACAGTTTACAGCATATGGCGTCTACTTTGGAGTTGGAAAAAAAACTTTTTTGACCAAGGCAATTGCAGACTTTTCTAGCAACAGTAACAACCAGTTCCTCTGAAAAGCAGCTTTCCCTCTGTAGGTAGGTACAAGACAACCTTTCAGAACATCCAGACGGAGTCTAAATTCAAGTGAGCTTCTGAAGGAGCCAATATTGTGAGTCCACAGTCCCCAGCCCAGTGTCTGAGGCAGAAATCCATTTGCAAGTGTTGTGCTCAATATCTGCCTGCAGAAAAAAAAAGAAGGATTTGGAACTTATCACATTTACAATTAGACCCCCAAACTTTTAGTCTAAAATTGTTTTAATTGCTTGTTTGTTGTGAGTTTCACCAATGGTTTCATTAGTTTTGTCCTGGTTTTACTGGACTACAGAAGAGACCAAAGGTCAGGGTGCTCTGCATCTGAGGCTTTGGAAATTTGATTATGGAAATAAGACAAAATGTTAACAATCATGAGGTAAGTGCAAAGAAGATAAGGCTCACTTATCTCTTTATTGTGCATTCCTCCTTTTATCTCCTCCTGGTCCTTTCCCTCTCTGATCTGCAGAGGTGATCTCTTCACCCTGCTAAATCATCCTTATCAAGCCTCCTGAATGCAATGACCTCTTTGGCACATTACCTATCTTTTAGGATTTGTATTTAATATATTGTGTTCTTCTTTCTTTTTTCCCTTCCTAGGAGGTTATCCCAGAGCTCAAGATTGCTTGGATTACTGATTGATTTCACAATTATTTTGTGCTGTGGGTTGTTTTCATCTGTGTGGCCAACTGGTGCAAAAAGAAAAAAAGGGAGAAAATATTCCTTTTCTTTCCTCCCTCTCTCTCACACACATATAGACAGAGATTATTTAATTATTCACACACTATTCAGGTTGGAAAAACCTCAGCTTTCCTGATACATTTATAAAACAGAAGAGAATTCTGCACATAGCAGATTCACCATCAGAAAGATGACCTTAATCCCCTCTCTCCATGTTGTTGCAGTGTTTTAGGATAAGTCTATGTGCTGCTTGTGGAATTGTCTCCCAAGCACCAGCACTCAGATACTTTTAAGAAGCACAAAAATCATGCTAAAAAATGTAATGTTGGTTGAGGGCCCCCCTGAAAAGGGAACTGTTCCATGCTGTGGTTTGTAAGTAAAGGCATGTACAAAATTAATGCACAATCCACCTTAAAAGTGTTTTCTCTTCTTGATTTAGGGCAGGTTTATACAGAAGTCTCACGTCAGTGTGGGACTGGGCAGCAACACTCCAGGGACTGGGTTGTGCCCAGTGCCCCATGACTCTGTCCCTGCAGTCCATTATAAACAGGGCCAGGCAGGGGTGCTGGGGGAAGGTGAGGGTGACTTCCTCTGATGGAGACAGGGATCAATACCTGGCTGGGCCAGACAAAAAATCTGGTTCTCTGCAGAGAAACCAAGATTTCACACTACAACTAGTTACTGAAAATTGATATTGAATGTTCCCAGCAGGAATATTTTCTTCTTAAACACATAAATGGGAGCTGTAACATCAAAAACAACCAAGTGGATTTTATTTGGATTCTTACACAGGTCAAAAATAGGTACTGACTTTTAATTTAAAAAATCCTTTTCAGCAGAAACTTGATTATATTTTCCAACTATTACCATGGAACAGCTAAAAGAAGCAATGCAGACACAGCTGAGCAATACATCTGGCTATACTTATATATTTATCTTTCTCCACTGAACCACACACAGGCAGTTGTGACTGAAGGTATCTTTGTCCCTCAGGCTCTTGTGGCCATGCTCAGTTTTGGCGGCAGTGAGGGCCCTGGCTCTGTGTGCTGTGTGAGGTGATCAGGCACAGGTGAGCACAGGGGCAGCCTCTGACACTTCCAGAAATGCCCTGATGTGGAGACTGGCACAGAGAGACAGAATCTGAATTTCCAGCACTCCAAACCAGCTCCTTTCCAGATGCACACACATCTCTGTACTGCAGTTTAAACATGCCCTAAAGACAAACTCAATGTCTTTGATTTGCCTTTCCCTCCATAACGGAGTCACAGCCACCCTTACACAGCACATCCACTCACTCACACAAACGAAGGAATGAAAAGCTGTGAGTTAATCGAGCTATTTCCCTGAAGACTCTGAAAGAAGAAAGCAAGAAAAGTACTTCCTTTCCCCTTATCCTGTAAATTCTGTGACCCTCTTGCCCAGCCCAGGCTGAGCTTGGCCCCTCACAGTCCCTCATTTCTGCAGCCCCAGCACTCTCAGCCCTGTTTAACTTTGCTGCTGCTCTGGGTAATCCTTACCTGTTATCTGATGAGACACATCTCTGCCCTTTCCTCCTTCAGAGCACTGATTTTATACTATAATATCATTTTAAAGACATGATTGTCAACTGAGCAGCTGTCTGTGCAAGAGCACTATATGCCATCAGAGTAATTTGTTTCCATTTTAAAAAGACACTTAATAATAATGCACTGCACACAGGCCCCCAGTCCAAAATGACTGGCAGAGGTTTTTAGTGAGTGAATCAAAGCTGTTCTTCACAGAGCTGTGACTCCCCACAGAATCCAGGTATGGAACCTCCCCGGGAGGGAGCCAGTTCAATGCTTGGGACACTCAGTTCTTCTCTTTATACCACTTTTATCCAATTGTTAATGACTTCTACAAAGAGATCTGCAGTGAATTTAGCTGTAGAGAATTAAGGATCCTATTAACACCAAGCCTGCTCCATTGTAGATGGTACAAGTAAAGAGTTAACTGATAAATCAGCTGCCATAAAAGCTTTTTTTTTTTTTTTGCTATCTGTAGTGCCCACATTTAAGACATTGAAAATGAAACAAAACTAAACAAATTAAACCAACATAAAACCCGTGGAATGTTTATTAAAAAACAGAACTTCTGGGAAAAAAGTCACATCTTTGGGTGGAAAAAGAAGAGAGAATTAGTCCTTCCACACATTGAAGTGATTTTACACCCAGTCATAACAGCCCCAGAATAAATGTGATATCTGAGATCTGGGGCCCATCTGCCCCAGGGATGGAACACAAAATCAGGAGAGGCCAGAACTCACAGCCTTGCACCATCTGAACAGACACCAACAAACATACACTCTGAAAAGAAATACCAAGAACTGCCTCAATAGGGGGGATTTCCGTGCAATATATTGGGATTTCCTGTACTTCAAAGACAAAAAAGCACTTTGGATTTCCTTGATTTATGATAATATAAACAAAAGCTCAACAGCTCGCCAGAAGAAATTAATTCTATATCTTCACCTCCACAATATTATAACTGGTGCTTTTTAAATTCATAGACAGCCTTCCTATGTGATTCATTAATAGCATTAAGAAATAGAATTTTGGTATTTTTACCATCTTTGTGTCATGTTCCACAGTGAGCTGGAGAGTGGTAATACAAGAATAATTTAGAGATATATTAGCATAATAATTAGAAGCCTAGAAGTCTTTATAGTGTTTTTAATATTTATGCTTGATAAATATTGCTCTATTTGTCAGTTTATGCAGTATAAAGTGAGGCTTAATGTAAGAAGGTTATTAGCATAAAATTAACATAATGAATAAAAAACAAAACACAAAGGTAATCAAAAATAACAGAGTTTGTTTTCTCTTGCTTCTCTCAAAGGACATACTTTACACCCAAAAATCTGTGTTATGGAAAACAAATTCCATTTAAATTAATTATGAGGTTCTATTATAGTTGTCAAAAATGGATGTCTTTCAACAGTTCTTCCAGAAACTGCTTTTTTTTGTCTCTCTCAAGCTTCCACACAGCCCAGCCTCTTAAAGAATGAGATCATTGTGGTCACATGTCTTAGGAAAAATGAATTTTAGAAAAGGACATTTGTCCAGTGTAGCAAGACCCTTTTGCTCTGAGCTGAGGAGGAGAGGAAAATGTCACCAAACCAAAAGGACAGACCACAGGTTCATGCCTGCAGATACCAACAAAAACCAGCAAACAGCAAGAGGAAATGACAGAATTATCTGTACTGAGAGATCTGTCAGCCAAAGAGTTACTTTTGAATGTCTGAAGTTTTAGGGGAACACAGAATTTGAAGCCTGAATTCCACATTCCAAAGTTCACGGAGCCCAAGGTGGACACCAGAAGCCTGACACTCACCTTTGCTGCCTTGTACAGCTCCTGGTGATGCTCAAATCTCTCTTTTCCACCTCCTTCAGCTCCAGTTCCCTTAAGTTTGTCCTGCACCAGTGAAGCCGTGGCTCCACCAGCCCTCTTGGCGATATGGCCCAGCAGGACTGGGAGCTGAGAGGGCTGGAGGGAATGGAAAGGCTCCATACCACAGCCTAAATCCCTCAGACATGGCCCACACCAGGTTTTTGAGGAAAACATTGTGAAACTGGTTAAACCTGCTGAAAGGGACTTCAAAACTCTTCAGCCATTTTTCTTTGGGAATAAACAGGAGAGGCAGTTAAGCTTCCTTCTGCTGGCAGAGGCTGAGACAGCAGCAAACATCTGTGCAGGATAATTCAACACGCAGAACTACGGCCTGAGGACAGGAGAGCAGCCCTGGGATGGGCTTTGGGAAGAGCTGCGAGAGGCAGAGAGGAGAGGCTGTGCACAGAGAGAGCCCCAGGGCTCCCATTGCGGTCCCTGGGGGCTGAGGGCTGCCTGGGCTCCCAGCAGGGCCTCCCCCACGGCTCCTGCTCCTCAGCCCTGCCCGCCAGGCGGGAGCACAGCGCTGCGGGGGCTGGGCAATTCCCACCGCGTCCCAGCCATGTCCCCACGCTTTTAAAGCCTTATGGAAGAGTGGATATGAACGTGTTTGTTTAAAGGTCACTCTGGGGATGTGCCCAATTGCTGCTCCCCACAGGCACAGGGGAAACCCAGGCGGTCAGTCCCAGGAAGCCACGTGTGGACACTCACTGACTTCATCCCATGTCACCCTCCACAACTCTCCCCATTGCCCAGAAAGGGCTCCTGGCACAAGCCCCCACCCTCAGGTGCCTTCTCTGACCCCTCCTGAATCTCCAGGATGAATCTACAAGTGGAACAAGGTATACTGAAGCTTTTTCTAGCCGAAAAAAATTATCACGTTCTTGACATTTCTGCTGTAGTTGGTACAAGGAGTCCAGGTCCTAAAGTCACTCACAGAGCTGAATCTCCTTGGTAACACCTACAGTAAAACAGCTTGGAATTATTGTTTTTTTCTAATATTATTAATATTTTTATGGTACCCCCTATAGTATGAGTCGTCAGAAGGATATTGATGGTTCAGGCTGAAAATTTCTGATCCTTTCATATCACCAGTATTTGCAAAACACCCTAATTATCAATGTAAGGATTTGTGGAAAGAATCTGGAAATAATAGAAATAAGCTTTTAACAGGCACAGTAATTATGCAAACACAACAGATGCTAATAACAATTTAATTTCTGTGGGAAAATGATTAAGGTTTAAAAGTACAATAACAGAGGCATAAGAAGAGTACAAGGAGGTGTAGATGACACAAACAATGTATGTGTGATCACAATTACTAATTTTAAAAGAACTTTCACACTAAAATCATCCCAAACCATCTTCTCAAGAGCAATCTGTTAGCCTTTCATGCTGTTTTCCTGCTTCCTGTTGCCCTGGTCCAGCTATTTACCACTTCTGTTTCCTATCATAGGCAAAACAACAGAGCAGGTGTTGAACCAGAATCTTTAATATCTGATTGCTGATAGTTCTCCCAGAACTGTTCTGAATACATTAAACGTGTTTTTTTCCTCCTGGTAAACTTTGGTCGTTGCGTATCAATTTTTTAAGCTGTTTCCTCAGTGTCGGGAGCTGTTTGTCACAGGGTCCTGGAGCTCTCTGCAGGTGTGGGAAGTTCCAGAGCAGGAGTGGTTCTGTGTCAGCAATGCCTCAGTGGACTCCTCTGAAAAACACACACAGAGCAAGAAAGAAGGCTTTAAATTACCACCAAGCTCAGGGTTTAATGGAATGAGTGGTGAAATTAAAGTTCATGGCTCCACTTGTGTTAGTGCTAGACTTTCTGTTAAGTTCAAAAATTGTTCATTAAGATAATTAAAGTTCTGGGCCATCTCACCCATCAATCAGTCTTCCTTCTGAGCACTTTACAGTTATTGCTGAATAGACTCTGAAATAACCCATTAACTCTGCACAGGTTTGCCAGAAATTATAGGTGCTTTGAGATGGCTGGGAATGAAAGGTGGCACATAAATCAAAGGCATTGCCATCATCTGATGCTCCCAAAGCCTGCTCTGGAGTTACCTCAATCATTAAGGGCTGCTATCACAGCCATTTGCATTGGAAGATGGGACTTCAATTCATTCCCAAGATCAAAAAGGGAGGTGATGAATCTGCCACTCCTGCAGAGATCCTGGTGAGGGATCCCAGAGCCAGGAGTATTTATGGAGCTGTCCTTCAGAGCAGAGCAGGGAGTCATAAACCTGGTAAAGACATTTTCATATCAAACCACTTCCTCCCCAAACGTCCACAAAAAAACCAGCTCAGCAAACCCCAGAGCACTGTGGAAGAAAGGTCCAGCCCTGTGCACACAGTATTTTTGGGAATACTGCACACCTCCTCTTCACACTATCAGACACAGAAGCAACCGAGAGGAAAATTACTCAGTGCACTCTGTATTGAAGCATTCAAGGGGCTCTCTCAGTTATTTAATGACACAGGGGTACACCAGAGGCAGCTTTGGAACAGGCACTGTGGCTGTGGTACTTTTGAATTTAGAATGAACTCGCCTCTTGATTTTTTTCCATTTCTTATTTTTTTCCATTTCTTCACTGAAATTGGCCACTACAGGGGATTCTTTCCATGCCAGCTGCCCTGGTAACATGGACAAGTCTCTCCAGCACAAAGCTGATTTGGATAGAGATGTACAAGCAATGCCACAATCCAGATGCCACCTCATGGGGAAATTTCACGACGATTTAAGGAGTGCTGTGTTCTCTCCTGCCTGCTGTGGGTTAACCCTGGGAGGGCAGATCAGGTCCCTGAGTCCTCTCAGATTGCAGCTTTCCCACCATCTAGTGGCTGAAGAATTACAGATAATAAAAACTCTTTACAGACCTGTACCTCATGGAAGGCTTTTAAATTATTTTTTGTCTTTTAATAAGGCTCCTTGTTTCATGAGGAAAGCAAGGCTCCTTTACACCTGGTATTTTCTGCTTCAACCTCTATGTTGTCATATTAAAAAAAAGTTTCTTACTCCTAATTCACAGGAGCCCTGAATAAACCCTTGAGTGATGTTTGCCAGCAGAGGAAAAATTCCCAGCGGAGTATCAGCCTCACCAACTTGTGATACTCTAAAATAAGGAACTGGTACCAAAGTCAATGCTGGCTGCTACACTCAGGAAAGAGAGGAGGAACACCATGGCAGGCAGATCATGTCAGAAGGATCCTATTTGACAAGACTTTGGGAGCTGTTAGGGCAGGTTTGGGAGGGTGTCCCTGGGTGCTGGCCTCCCTTGTTCTCACCCAAATCCTGGCACAGCAGGTGAGCTGGAGGCTGTGGGTTTGTGCACTGCTTGATTTGAACATATCCAGATATGTTCATGGAATTAAAAGTTCCATCACTGCTCGGCGCTTTGAGAAATGTGTTCCAGAGATGTTAAAAAGGACGCTTTTAACTTATGGCAAGTGCTGGCTTTATATACATCCTTCAAAGCAGTGTCCTAAATCTGTTCTGTGAGCACACACAAAGAGTAGATATTAGCATTTCTGGTATTTCCTGAGATTAATGCGGGGGGTGTTTACAGAGAGCTATGAAAAATAAGACACCTATCTGGCTTTCGCTTTTTCCCTGGCAAACTTAGCAGGAGCAGCACATGAAATGCTCAGTCATGATCTATTCTTTGACAGATTTTTGCAGGAGTTAAAAAATAAAAAAAAATAGTGCTGTTTTTCCAAGATGTCTCAGTAGCTTGTGATGAAAGCAAGAGCCAGTGTGAGCAAACAGCCACTTTCTTTTGTGTTTCCAAGTAAACAGTGGCACCCAGGAGCTCTCAGCAGCATCCTTGTGGTGGAAGAAGCAGTGAGGAAAAGGTTTTCCATGGGCCATTCCACCTGGGAAGGGTGATGGTGCCCAAGAGCTCACCCCAGGTAGGTACTGAATGGCCCTGTAGCACTGCAATAGACAGCAAATACAACACTGGGGGAAAAAACTGGTTTTAAAGTTCTCTAGTTCAACCCTTCATATAGAATAAAAACATTAAACCACTTAAAAGTAAAAAGGCAAAATCTTTGCTAACCCTACAGATGCATCTACATCCCCCTGCAGGTCAAACTGCACAATTCAAACACATCACACCAGTTTGGGGGAAAATTTGGGTAACAGCATTTTAAGTAGATTCTTCTGCAATATTTAGGAACTCTGGCCATCATTTTCTAGTTCAAAAGTAACACAAGATCCCCCTTTTCTCCTTGAATGTAGAAGATTCTTTAAAGGCACAGCCAAAAGCAGCTCTTGGGAGATGAGCCACTGCAGCCTCCCTCAGGGGAAGTCACAAGACTATTTCATGTGGTCAAAAGTAATTCAGAAAAATTACAATTAAATATCCGTATGTCCCTTTCTACTGCAGGTTTTTCCAAGTCTGTAGCAAAACTTGTCTGCTTTGCCAATGTCATCACTTGTAGTGTCAATTTTATGCTTTAGAATCCTCAAAACATCAGCATCCAACCTTACACTGAACCAAATATACACAGATTTCCAGCTCCTCCTGTCCTCCTTCCCAGCTATGACACTTCCATCTACTCTAATCTGTATTTTATTTCATTGCAATGCTCTATTCTAGCGTTTTTTGGCAGTAGTTCAGATGCAAACTCCACTCTAACAGTGAGACCTGGGCAAGGAAACACATTCACCTCCTTACAGGGACAAGGGAAGAAATAAGGAGCCAAAAGGGTCCTGGGTTTAGGATGATGAGGGCCATCTTTAGCATTATTTTGATTTATTTTCAATAAAAGATTATAAGCATTTTCCTCTTATAGCTCTGGGCATGTGAGGAAAAGGAATCTCAGAAATTATGGCAAAATAAACATTGTGGATAACAGACAAAAGATGATCTCCTACCAACAACCTTGGTATCTTACACATTGTGTATCATCCTGTGAACTCCTCCTACAGCAAAAGCAACCCAGGATATCAAACCCTTACTGACACAGAGATACAGCTGAAGCCCTTCCACAAAGCCATGAGACAGCCATTGAAAGAAGAGACCAGCTTGGAGGTAACACTTGAGAACCAGCCTATGGAAATATACTTTTTGACCACTCAGCAATGTGTATTTTTCTTTTCAGAGTTTTGGCAATCCTCAGCAGGGCACTGGGAGCCTTGGAGATTTCCTGGAATGTTTCTGGGTGAGGAATGCAGCAGCTGGAGCATGCAGGACCTGAGCACTGTAACTCCCCAGCAGCTGCCCTGGGACTGGGACTGCCCCTCTAACATCCCCACTCTGCCTGTCCTACACAGGAGGTTCCTCTCCACAAGCCAAAAATCCTCTCAGGAAGGGACCAGCTTTTAGGAAATACATGGAAAATTGTCCCAAGGCTTTAAGCTCTGGGCTGTTTGCCTTGCCTTGCCCATCCCAAGGCATACACAGAACCGACGTGTTCCGGGACGGCCCCGTTGTGTTCTCCCTCCATTCCTAGGGCTTTTGTCCCTGAGGAAGAAGAGAATCTGATTTAGAACCATCAAACACCAGCAGCTCCCAGCCAGCAGCCAGGGGAGTGCTCCCAACAAGGAAATCTGTTATCTAGGAAGCTGCCATGAGCCTCAGCACCCCCTCCCTGCTGCCTCACCAGGACTTTGAAACAGCAAATTCTGGTTATGAACAGCTTTTGGAACTCGTGTTCTTGTCAGCAGATGAGGAATTAATCAGCAGCATTTCCTGATTTAAATAATGAATAAAGCACCCAGCAAGTTTTCAAAGAGAGCTCACCAACAAAAAAGTGGCAGAGCTCATTTAATAAATTATTTACTCTGAATTCTTTTGCTAAATCTAATATACATAGGGGAGGAGAGGTGGAACATTAGCAGGTTTTAGACATATTTTAGAAATGTTCATGTCAATTGTATACAATTTTCAAGGTTAATGGCTTTTTGATACATGATAATGGAACTCCCATTTATTGTACATATCCTAGTTGCAAAACCTGTTTCATTTGCATAATCATAAATTGTAGTCAAGCAATCCTCAGCACGTGGTTATTCATTTGATGATAATGTAAATTTCAATTTTATTTTTGTTCAATTGCACACACACTGCATTTACTGAATATGAGAAAGCGCATTTTAATTTAACCAATGCATTCAGCTCATTACAACCTTTAAGAACGTTGAGTAGCTCAAAATTTTTGACAAGATGCATTTTTAAGCAATTATTTACTATTAACTGATATTCTTATTTTTTGTTTTAACACCTAAAAAAGTTACTGTGTTTAATTTTATGCAAATAAGTTCCTTTTAGGATGTGAAATTGCTCTGCTATTTTACATACAAAAATAGTGTAGTAACAACAAAAAGAAAGGGACTCAACTATTAAAAAATAAAGGCAGATATTTAAAGCTAACGTTGAGTGAAATGCATGGGGAAAAAAAATAGTCTGTTGTACTTGGGATCTAAAACAGACTCTGATGTAAAAATGAATACTCAGATCTGCTGATCTGCTTACACATCTGAGAATTTTGGCCTGGCTCTGTTGGAAGAGTAGCCAAAAAAGCCCCTAAAAAGCTAAAAGGAGTAGCTAAAAAGGTGAAATCTTTTCTACTTGTGAACCGAATGTATTACAGAGGCATCCCTGAGAGCAACAGTCCAACTCCCTGGGAGAGACCTTGCATACAAACCTGCTTCCAGAGCTT
Organism: Cettia cetti; assembly: GCA_013401135.1. NCBI lineage: Eukaryota > Metazoa > Chordata > Aves > Passeriformes > Sylviidae > Cettia > Cettia cetti. Next base: position 9,802 of record VZUI01051160.1, on the reverse strand, counting down.
CACACCCCTCTTTAAAGCCAAGCAGCTTTGCAGAGGCTGGGAGGGCTGCTGGGAATGCCCGTGTGCTGCCCTCGGCGAGGCCACAGCCCCGCGCGGTGCCGGGCTGTCCTGCCATGGAGCCATGGAATCTCATTCCCATTAATGAGAGCTTGCTCAGAGCCAGAGCCGGGATTTCCCAGCTACAGGTGGGGACCAGCATCCTCAAAGAGCCCCTTTGGTTGGCTGAAATTAATTTGCTCTGACATTATAGCTACTCCTCCTAATTAAGCTGAGTTCATGATCTTTACAGAAGAGAAGTAAAGCTTAGAAAGATGAACAAGCCCAAACATTTTGAGATCATATAAGTAAAAATTTCTACTGACACAACTTTAGATTTAATTAAAAATGTGTCTGATAATCACAGTAATGGGCCTTATTTTAATAAATAATTTCTATTGCATATCTTATGAAGATTAACCTGGATTCCCTTTCTCTTCAGAGGTGTCACAAGTATAAGTAATTAAACTTTACGAATTGACAAAATCTAGCATTAGAATTCCATGCTTGCTTTGCTTCCTCCAGCCACTCCCTCTCCCCTCCAACAAACAAATGTTTTCCTCTGCCCTGCTTAGCTGCAGTCATTCCTTCTCCTGGCTTTAGGATAGATTATCTCCTGGAATAACACCATCACAGCCACAGATGGGTGGCCATACTGCTCCTATCCACCCAGAAATCCTGACTGGATGGGAAAAGATAATTTGGGACATTCGTTCATAATGTTTGATGTCCCACACCTCAGGTGGGTGAGTAACTGGAACATCTATAATTACCAGGAACATTTTGTGTCGTCTCACAGATCCCTTGGTGGGAATAAAGGTCGGTGCAGAAAACCTGATCTACTCCTCACACACAGCCCATGCCCAGAGCTTTCTGGGATCTGCTGGGTGTGCTCCCTCTGGGACCCACAGGTGACCCCAGCACACCAGGCCAATGTAGGATTTCCTCTGCATGCTTTGCAAACCAAAGGTCACCCCAAAACTACAGCCCCACGAGGCAAGTGCAGCCCTGGTGGTATCTGCTGTGACCAGGGCAGGCAGGAGGGAGCCAGGGCTGTGGGCTCACAGCATGGGTGACCAGCAAGCACTCAGAACAGGGTCCCTTGTCCCTGCCAGCCCCTGGGAAAGCTGCTTTGGACAATGGAAAAACATTCAAAACAGGAGAGGGAAATATGGACCTTGTTATGCCTCTGCTCCAAAGCTGAGGAGTTGCACACATAAAACCTGGTGGTAGACTGTGGTTTCCTTTGAGCAGCTCATTGCTGAGTTTCATTTCCCTGACAGATCTCATTAAATTCTGAGGTGTATTTCTGGCAACACCCATGGATTTTGATGATTGCTATACAACACAAATATTGATTACATGTATTTCCTTAGTAGAAAAAGTATTTTATTTTCTTCTTATAACTGGTAGTGCTAAGCAGAGTGCAATGAACTTAGAAAGTCAAAACTGTCACTGAACTTGTCTGAAGTATCTTTTTATATTTTAGGTGTTTGACTACAGATTTCAAAATTCCAACCTGCTGTGTAGTATTTTCCCATCTCCTACTGTAAACTGGGAAGTGGTTTAAATCTATACTGGGAAATATCTAGAAAGGAGGACCTCTCCTAGAACAGAGAGAGAGAGGAGCAGCTGGGACAGCTGGCATTTCTCTGGAGTGCTCTGGCACAGCACCACTCCCAGGGCATGGTTGAGGGTTGTGCTGGGCATTTTCCATGCTGGGCTGAGCCTCCCAGTGCCCAGCAGGGCTACCCTCCATGGAAGTGCCTGGCCCCAAAGCCAGGGCACGCTTTGGGGCACAGCCTACCTTCGGGACTAGATCCACACTTTGGCAAGGACTTAACAGCTCCAGAGCAGTTGGATGGAGCTCCATGGGAATCAGGTAAACTGAGTGGCACCTAAAAACAAAATGATTTTCCCTGTGTTTCACACTGCATTATCCTGTGGAGAGCTGGATTGCTGAATTTCACAGAAAATAGTCTGGGAAAACAAAAATAATAGTTCATAAAACTCACTAACCTATTCACTTGGGAGCACAGCTTCATTTTGCAGACCACATTAAGAGCTCCAAGATCAGCTCCTTACATATTTTAACTCTAAGCAACTCCTTGTTCAATTAAGACAACTCAATTTGGTTTTTTCCCAGTTTCTCCTATGTATGAAAAGACTCTCTTATTATTCTGGGCAACATGGCACAACAAAAAGACATGGATTAAAGTGAAAACGAGAACTACAGAAAAATAATGTAACATATTTGATATCAATGCCAAAACTGAAACAAAAAAAAAAAATTTTCTTGATATGTGAATTAGCAGCTTCAACCCTTACTGGGAGATTAAACAACATAGTGGAGGAGTAATTCAAGCAGTGGCTCAATAACTTAATTGAGCAAACATGGTTAATGCTTAAGTTTCTTCATCCCATAAAATAAACAGGGATGTCCAAGGCAGCCAAGCCTCCCACATGCCCCACAGAGAGGTGATGTGTGTCACAGGTTGGAGCCACCCCGTTTGCCTGTGTGGCGCTTCTGCCACCAAATCTGGGTCTGGATGTACAGGATAATGACATACAAAAAAAAAAAACCAAAAAGCAGCCCCCTGGCCATTAATTGCTGAATTCCTGACAAACAGGAGCAGGAATTGCAGTGTGCAGCAATAGCTGCAAACTGAGAACTGCCTGATGGAACAAAATGTAATTTCTAGAGAGAAAATGGAAGCAGCATTCTCATATAAGACCACCATGAAGTGCTTCAGCATTTATATACATAATACACCTATGGTAAAGTTTTGTCTTTGTGCTTTCAAGTAACCAGGTATTCCATTTAATTATGTACATAAATAATGGATAGCATTCCTTTCCTTCTGCTCCATTATTGCTATTTCTTTGTTTATCTATAAATTAATTGCCAGGTTCATTCTGGAAAGAGAAAGTTTAGAAACTAGGCAAAATAGAAAAATAAAAGGGAGGGAAACTGTGCCAGTTTTACTGGTTTGTGTCCAAATAGAAAAAAAGAGGACCAGGGCATAAAACTTGTTCCAAATTGAAAGGCAGAACCCCAGCTGGTACAAAATGCAGCTATGCCAACTGACCAGATCCAAGTGATGATATAGCCCTGGATTTTTATCCATCCCATCAAATGCTGTCAGCAAACTCATTTCACTGAATGAAAAAAACAACAACAAACCAAAACCAAACGGGCAACAACACAGTTCTCGCTCGTTCCCTGCAAAGCTCTGGAAATGTTCTAGGCTGTGGAGCCCTCGGTAATTGGCCTGGACAGTCACAGATTTCACTGTTTCTTTCTGCTTCACTCAGGAATTGAAAGGCTTGTTTAAAATAAGAGATTAAATTAGTAAAACAAGCCTGTTTTAAAGATGGAATAAGGAGTGTTCCATTGGTTACTACTTCAAGGGGTTTTCATGTCCCAGGACTACAATGGTAGCATAATCACAATTCAGCTTTAGGTACAGGGCAAGCTGGGCAATTATTCAAAGGTGACCTCTAGGTTTTCTATTTTAGATTCTGCCTGTATTGAAACAGGAATAAAATTTTTATAAAATTCAAAGGAATGCACTTGTTAGGACCACAAAGACAAACGCATTTCCTACAGAGCTCGTGTTTCTTGCTGTAGCAGCACATAAAGCACTGCCAAACTTTATCAGCAAAACTAAGATGTTTGGAGAACCTGGGCTTCTTTAAGATCCCATTATCCTTCATCCCTGAAAGAAGATAATACCCTGGATATGGTTATGTAGCCCAGAAAGTAAAAAAAAAAAAAAAAAGGTAATAGAAGATGCAACTGGGAGAATAATTTTAATGAAGTTATTTCACCTTTACCCTGATGCAAAAATCTGAGCCTCTTGAATAACCATCTGGATTTCCATCCTGTGAGTCAAAATATAATTATGTGACCTGTGCACAGCTTCAGCATCTCATCAATTGCAACACTCTGGTGAATCACACACTTCAAACCTCCTCATCTCAACAGCAAAGCAGCTTGACCAGGCAGCACAGACAACGAAGGGTAAAACGTAAATTCATGCTTGTGTTGGGCCTGCAGGAGGATCTCTCACAATCTGACTCAGTCCAAAATCTCCATGATTAAGGTATTTCAACTCAGTCAGCATTTTAACAATGGAACAGGAGTGGCCCTTGTATTTCTTTGAGCCTCCCCCCCGACAAAAGGATTCCAAGGCCCCTTCTCATAAAACTCCACATTTGTTACTCATGTGTTATAAGCAAGAGAACATTTTTTAAGAGACTTGGACCTTCTCAGGACCAAGTATAAGTAGCAACAACCCTCATATTTGAGAAGTGCAAAATCTAAAGAGTCATATGCAAGAGGATCTGGGATTATTCAGCTATTGGGAACAGTAACAATTCAAGACATTCTGAGTTTAACCAGAATCAGATATTAGCAATCTCTGAGAATAAAAAGCCAAATCAATGCATTTATAACAGATTTTGGTGCAGGCTCATCTCAGAGATCTGATTTCAGATTTATTGTGCCCCAAAGCCAGAGGACAAGTAAAGCTTCCAGCCAAAGAAATGGGACTGCAAAGAACTTTACACAAGGATCGTTTGTCAGGCATTAAAACAAATTTATTTCACGATATTTGCCAAGGCAGCAAAGTTAGAGATTTCCAGAGCTCTCAAGCAGGCTCCTGGCCCCAGCTTCTATCCCCTTGATTGGGAAGAGACAAGAACAGAGACTCCCAGGCTTTTGCAGGTATTTTTGTCTCTAAATTCTGAACCTGTGAAAGGGATCTAACTCATGATGGAGACTCATTCTCTGGCTGCTCATACTTGGCCATGAGATGCACGTACTTATGGAAGTTGTGAGCAAAACTAAAATTACCTATTAAGCTACAGAACCTCCTGGGGTTTGGTGGACTTTTGAAACTCTGTGAAATATTCCCTTGGCTTCTGAAACTTAAATTGCATGGACGGGTGACAGTCCTTGGCTCAACATGAGGCAGCCTCCCCCTGGCATCCTGCTCTCGAGCCCCCAATGACTGATGTGCAATCCCAGCATGGACATGCACAGACCATAAGTCTCTACAGAAAGCTCTGAAACTTAAAGTATTCCTGATTTCATTTGAACCAGCCCATATTCAAACAAAACTGCCCCTGTCAAGGACAGCCAGGAGTGCCTGAGTAACAATGAGGATTTGGATGGTGCTGGTGTGTTGTTAGAGAGAAGGAAAGACACAGAGCAGAATAAAGAAACCTTAAGTTTCTAATTAGAGAGGCTGTGAGGCCACGGCAAGAAAACAACCAAATGCAGGGTCTGTAAAATAACACTGTGTTCTTCCAGCACTTTATATTCTCAATGGGCCTGATCCAATCCTTATTCAGAAAACATTTCACAGACCTCAGGCACGTTGCTATGCAGTGATCTGTGATCTGTTTCACTAATCCGGAAAAATTCTAACTAGGAATACAACACCCTTTGATAATCCCCAAGCACAGCAACAAAGAGGAATGTTTACTAGTATCTAGTGAGCCATACATAATATAGCTCATCATCAAACTTCCTTCCTGCACAGCACTAACACAAATCTGCAACATCCCTTGCACCTTCCACAATTATCAGAACTCTAAGAATAAAAAGAGCAGTGCCAAATTAGATGCTGTGCCACTAAAATAACTGTGCACAGCAAGGGTACAAAGTGAGGCAACCAGAAACCCGAGGTGTAATTCTACACTGAGAAATAACAATTTTGAGTCCAAGGAGCTGATCTTTGCCTGCTGCAAGAAGGTGGCCCTGGCTCCTCTCACGGGAGAACTGGAGGTGTAAAACAAACGTCCCCGTGTCTGCAGAGAGCAATCTCCCCTCGCACAAATCCAACCTGTATCACACCCCCGAGGTACAAAACACCTGTTTGCAACAGGGCAAGGATTGCAATGAGTAAGGTCTACTTTCCTACAGAACTTTCATTGTTTTAATATATAGACTGTATCTGCTCTACAGCATCAAACAAAACATTTAAAGTACAGACTAATTATGACTGGCAGGCTGATTTAAATAAGAACTGGTTACAGTTAATTATAACAAAAATAGAATGTTGCATTTTGTATATTTAGCACTGAACCATCTCCCTTTGCAATTGTACCTTCAGAGTGCTTTAGCTGAACTATCTCTGAAAATCCTCTGATGTTAAATTGTTTTATACCATCCTCCCTCAGACTTCTGTGTATTTTAGGATCTGAACAAACCTGTCTTATTGACTACAGCAAACCCTTCCCTTTAGTGCAACCCTTTCCTTTTCCTTTCTCATTTTGTTCATCTGCATGAAGGTAACTTCCAAATGTGTCCAAATGTAAAAGGAAGGTACACACACAGGCAGCACAGACAAAGGTAGGTGTGGAGGCAGAGCAGGGGAGGGGAGCTCCCAAAACAGCCCACACTGCTGGGGTGTCCAGCATGGGCTGTGCCATGGACTTCGGGCACTGAGGAAACCAAGCACTGGAATGGTTCCTTGCAAGTCAGCAAAAAGAGTCTGAAATTGTAACCTGTGAGCTCTGCAAACACTGCAGGGACAGAGCTGAGCCACCAGCCTGTCACAGCAGTATTGTGACATCAATCAGCTCAGGGCAGTGGCAGGAGGAGGATGACCCAGGTTTGGTAGATGTGAGCAGCTGAGGCTCCTGCCTTTCACTGCTCACAGCTAAAACAGCAAATTATGGAGGAAAAAGGGGGAAGAGAGTCTGGTGCTATTTCTTTGAAGCTTGAATTGTGTTTAGGCAGTCTGTGCTCACCTCTTTTGCATTTACATCTCATAAATGCTCTAAGAAACAAATCTGCCAAACAAATGTCTACAGAAACTGCACATTTTGGTTAAATACTGGAGCACTTGCAAAAAAAGAAAGAATTCATAATTCAGAAACACCAGATATTAATGGTGGAACTCAGAGGTTTTATGGTCCTGGAACACCAACCACACGATTTTATAAGTTCGATCAAAAGACCTAGTGCAATTCAATTTAGGTAAACCAAGCACTTAATTGACTTCTGCTTTAATTTTCAGATGCAGCATAAGATTTGTTAGTTCACATGATTCAGAGAAAAATAAAAAGCATATATTGGTTTCTGACAATTTATAAGGAGAAAAAGTGTCGAAAGAGAATAACATAAAACAGTCACTTTGAATTACAGATTTTTCTCTAGAGCATCTCCTGGGAGGCATTTCTGGGTAGACAGAAAGTATGGTTTTGTTTAATAAAATGGAAAGTGCTAGAATACAAACCCTGTATTCACAAACCCTACCCCTCCCGCAATGTCGAGGTGGACACACATCCTAACTCACAGGTTATAACCAGCCCAAAGTACAGATTTTTAAAGTTACTTCTTGCTCTGGTATTTTTCAAACACACAAAATGCAAATATTTCTGCAAGAGCCAGTTCTGAATGATTAAATGAGGCATTTCCACTGCTGACAAGTACTGGAAAGATTTAATAAAACAGAATCACTCCAGGCTCACCCATCTCCTGTAATCACTGGGGAGAAAAAAAACCCAATGTGTTTTTCCTATTAATGCTAAAAGATTTTCTTTCTTGAGTGAAAAATAAAGTATGTGTTTTTAAAAAGATGCGAGATATAAAAATATATGTATGTGTGTGTGTATGTATCTGTGCAAGAAACATATATTGCTGATCATTAGCTCTTCACTAGAAGTGTTTATTTCCTGATCCATTAAAGACCACATCCATTAATGGTAAAGGGCAGAGAATTGTGACACACAAGCTCAGCTCATGAACCTCAGGGAAGGTCTGGAATGAGCAAGGTAAGGGATGGGGAGTAGAAAAGTGGATTTCATTCTAACCTGAGCTGCTGCATGACCAAAGGGAAATCACTTCCCTGCTGTGCCCCCTGCCCTGTCCTTTGGGATGGAAGACTGCAGGAGGAGAGTGACTGCTGGAAATCCCCACTCTCTGAAGGATCCTCCAGGTTCCAGAGCTGCAGGGACCCCACTCAGGTGAGAAACACAGAGGATGTGAATCCATTTCCACCACTAAAACAGAGCTCCAGCAGGGAAGCACAGTGACACAGCACACGCTGGGAATTTCTGTGCTGGACAGAAACAGAGTTTGGTCTCATGTTCACACGGGGTGCTTTGCATCCATAACCTCCAGGACAGAGCCAGGAGGGGACCAGGAATTCCTTTCCCAGAGGGGGGCACGGAGTGGAGTTTCTGAACTCCAGGAGAGCAATTTCCAAGCTCGTGCCTGTGAGAGCTGCCTGGTGGCTGCTGAAGTTATCAGCAGGACTTCCTGAGCGCAGTGAAACATTCTGAGCTGCTTGCACTGTGTATCCTGCTTAAGTGGCCAGAGAGAGTTTTATCAAAATGCTAAAACTCTCCAAGTTCTCTCATATAAGTGGGCTCCAGACCTCTGCAGGGTTGGTTACTCCAGGCACTGTAACTGAATCCACTGCCGCCTGTGCTATCTAAAATATAGATTTTTGGCTGAAATGGAAAGCGTGCTCCATGCAAGGCCATGCTGCCCAGAGGGAGCTTTCTGCAAATCCCAAACCAAAGCTGCTGTTACAAGCTCCTCCTGAGCAGAGACCAGGTTTTGGAAAACATTATAGTTAAAAGGCTGTACGTGTGCTTATGAATTGGGCATTTCCCCCTTTTTCCTTTCTCATTAATAAGAATTACTTTAGTAAAGGCTGAGTAGGGGAAAGAAGTGTCCTTTTTATTCATTGTGCCTCATCTGAAGCTTTAATTTATAACTTCACAGCTCTACAGTTACTATGAGTTAGTGATGGCTGCAAACCCAGAGGAGGAGTAGCAGAAGGGATCACTGCACTCAAGTATTCTGTTAGTCTTCAGTATCCTTAATATTTTTGATTTAACAAGCATGGACAGAGAAAAGAACATATGTCAAATAATCTGAATTTATCAAGTTTTCCATGAAATGCAAATGCCCTTAGAGGTGAAAGAGTTTTGATTAGGAGATGTAGAGCATTGCAAAGATGCTGCATATGCAACATTTCTCAGACTAGACTCACAAAGTACCCTGCAAACTGTTTTCTTGTGAGTAAGTCTCAGAAACTCTGGCAAACTGCACTGCAGGCATGGCACACTGTAAAGTCACAAACACTGTAATTAGCTGCTTTACAACCCAGTGTGATTACAATCCTCAGCTGTGAGATAATGAAATAAAACATTCCTAGTATTACTCTCACAAATATTAATACGAAAAGTGGATATATTAGCCTTCAAGAGAACAGAGAATTAGCCTGGCATGGAAGCACTGGGGGAAAAAATGAAAAAATAATTCCTTTTTGGCAGCAATGAAAAGAGGTCACAGCATGAGAAGGTAAAACATACCTGAGGAATACAAATTATTGGACACAATTCGATGGTCATATCTTCCAACAGCAGAACATCCTTCTTTGTCCTTGTTCCCACATCCCTGCCCCTCTGGAGCTGCTGAGGAGCCCCAGGCAGGCAATGCCCACAAAGTCCCAGGCAGGCAGTGCCCACACGGCCCCAGGCAGTGCCCACACAGCCCAGGCAGTGCCCACACAGCCCCAGGCACTGCCCACAAAGTCCCAGGCAATGCCCACAAAGTCCCAGGCAGGCAGTGCCCACACAGCCCAGGCAGTGCCCACAAAGTCCCAGGCAGGCAGTGCCCACACAGCCCAGGCAGTGCCCACACAGCCCAGGCAGGCAATGCCCACACAGCCCAGGCAGGCAATGCCCACACAGCCCAGGCAGTGCCCACACAGCCCGGGCAGTGTCCACACAGCCCCAG